>VDFB02050642.1:0-15770 GCA_007258455.2 Sequoia sempervirens | reverse complement strand
TATCATTAGACTTGAATTGAGATTTCACACGAGAATGGACAACAAATTAATAAAATTCAAATGCTTTTCATTATCAATGTGCATACATATCATATAAGAGTTTGATAATTATAACCAAAATGCCCAAAGGCTCCAAGTCTCAACTATGAAATGACATGATAACATAAAACTAAGAAAATATATTGCTGTCCAGTGTCCCTAATCAGCAGAAGGTAGGTCTAAATCAGCATTGCCCACGCCATCAAAGCTCGAGTCTAAGTCAGTGTTGGTGTCCATGTCAATAGAAGGATCTACCTCAACCAATGGAACCCCAACCAATCCCTCATGTGCATCCTCCTCCTCAATCTGAATAGCATCTTCAGGATTAACATCCCAACGTAAGGCTGGAGTCTGACGATACTCACTAGACTGGTGATCCTGTAGCCGCAAAGCACTGTGTACTGCCACCAACTTCTCTGATCGTCTAGAGGTAAGGCAGTTCCTCTTGACTGATTGGATGAAGCTATATGTGGACCAATTCCTCTCTGCAGCAGAGGAACTGGCAACCTGTGAAAGAAGACGAATGGTAAGTAATCTCAACTCTGGTGCATCCTTCCCATGCCACGTCCACCATCCAATAGGGTCGGTTTGAGCCAATGTAGCTCTATCCGTCCTCACCTCTGGTTTGCCGAAGGTTGGACCACAAAGATTGGCAAATGCAAGCCACTGTGTGAAGTATAGTAGATTCCTTTGAAGTATACATTTTTGTAAGGGCCTTCATGAAGCCTTCTTTCACCTCTTCATCATGAGATGGAGCCACTCTCCCAGGTCTCGGTGCATACCATTTGGGATTGAGAGCATAGGCTGCCATATGAAGCGGAGTGTTCATAATGTCCCACCGTCGCCTCACAACGGGCCTAAGATGCTCCTCATAAAATCCCAAAGTAGGGTCCTTGCTATAAATTGCTTGCTTGACTTGTCCAAGCATACTATCAAAGGTCTCATAAATCTCTCCAAGGCTAGGAGAGTTAGTATCAACATATCTAATCACTTGCACAATAGGCTGGATGAAGGAGCATACATATTTGCAAGTGCAAACAAGTTACAAAAATTAAAATGATAAAATAAGAAATAATTCAAATAAATAATAAAATCAGCAATAATAAAATTAAGAAATAATTCAAATAAATAATAAAATCAGCAATGCCAATTTTCTTACCTCATTGTGGACCGCCAATCATCATCAAGGATTTTTTGTTTCACACTTCTTCCCTTTGGTGTGCTTGACTCATGCCATCTACCCCACTCTACATTGACCACCATTAATTGTAGAGCCTCTTGGACCTCAAGCATCCTCTCCAATAAAATGAAGTAGCTGGCATATCTAGTCTCCATGGGCTTGAGGAGTTCCTTCTTCGAAAATGTTCTAAACAAAGCAAGTGAAGTTTGATGGTTGCAAATGAACATTTGCACCTTTCTAGCCTCTGCAACCACTGCCTTCACCCAATCTATCTTCCCAATGTCCTTCAAGGTATTGTTCAATGCATGCACACAAGAAGGGGTCCAAAAAATGTGCTTATAAGCACTCTCCACCATCAATCCAACTAATTTACACACACGGGCTGAATCGGTCACTACCTGGCGTATCATCAAGTTGATATGAGATTAGTATAGATATCAATTTATAGATGATGTCTCACATTCCAAATCAAAAATAAGAAAGAAAGAAAATGTGATTCAACATTTATTCCAAATCAAAAAGTAAAAAGTGATCAGTACCTGCACAACATTAGAGGCTCCAACCTCCTCTATAGCATCTCTCAAAATCTGAAATTGGAAGGTTGCATCCTTCCTTTTGCTCGAACAATCTATAGCTCTAAGAAAAAAAGAGTTTGCTGTACTAGTGACAATAAGATTGATGAGTGGCCAATGTTTGATATCGGACCACCCATTCATGATTATGGAGCAGCCATTTGTCAATCATGTTTGTCTCATATCCTCCATCAAAATACTCACCTTGGAGTACTCTTTATCAAGAAGGGTGGTGCGTAGCTTAGTTTCTCCAGGTGGAACATATGAGAACCAGTAGCTATAATATCTTTGCACATTTGTTTAAAATATGGTGAATGTGAGACATGAAATGGTATGGCATTAGCATAAAAAAACTTGGCAATAGAGGAATTAGCCCCATCTTTTACTGTAATATTAAACATATCAGCAACATTCATACTTCTTTTCTTTCCTCCAGTAGAATCCTCCCCCACATGAGATTGAGAAGCTGAAGCAACATCCACTGATGGTGTAGGCATTCCCATCCTAGGTTGCAAATTCTCAATTGAAACCCCTTTACTTAATGCCTTCCCCTCCATATGCAATCTAGTAGCCTCAATTTTTTGTTGTTGGGTTATTTTTCTACACCCTTTCACCCCTTGACCACCAATCCACAAAAGATGGCAATAAACTCTCGTATAGCTGCCCCTATATTGTTTGTGGCACAAATGACACTCCCATACTCTACTACCCCCCGAAATTTTTTTCTTCTCTTTATCAACTCTTGTTGCAAATTGTAGTAGAGGTTTTTTGGGGTTAAATGGGCCTTTTGCCCATTTTTTGAGGATTTCAGATGGACATTCAAATGGGTTTGAACTTGCTGACCCTACTCCACTCCCACTCTCTGAACACCCCCCAATGTTTGCAGTTGCACTACTTCTAGGTCTATTTCTTGTTCTTTGAGTTTGAGTTCTACTTCTTTCTTGCATTTGAATTTCAATATCCTCACTTTCACTATCACTGCTGCTACTCATGGTTGTTTTTTTATGAAATTTCTGATTTCAAAGCGCTGTAAGTTAAAAAAAAAAAAGAAAAAAACTCACAATGCCCTTCCTATGTGTTGAAAAACTTAAAAAAATTAAGAACAAATAGCAAATACAAAAGAAAGATATTATGTTGAAAATGATTCCCTAAGCTCCTCTTCAACCTGCTGTTCTCTCCTTAACTCAACTGCTCAATCTTCTTTTGTTCTCCTTCACAATGCAAATGCAAATGCAAAAATGAGTTGCTTTTTCTCATTTAGGGCATATATATCATTTAGGTTTAGTTAAGTGGCATGGGGCGGCCCTTGTGGGCCCGCCCATGCCTTTTTTTCTTTTTAAAAAACTCAGATTTTTTATTAAAATGCATTTGACAAGTTGCTGGGTCGTAGGGGACGGCTAGCCGTACCCGGTACGGTCAAGGGACAGCCTGGCCATGCTGGGTACTGCTAGCCGTCCCCTACGTTCCCTAAGACTTCACAAAAAGTCCCCGAGCAATTTTGGGTACCTGGCATGGAAAGGGATGGCCGGGAACGTCATGGCCCGGCCTCAAGCTTCATCCCCGGGTGACGGTGGTGAAATGACCAAAAAGGCTAGGGGATGCGTCCTCATGGAGCACAGTTGGATTTGGGTCAGATTTGAATTGGATCTGCAATTCGGTTTGGTATGTCCGCTGATACACACAAGATGTAGGTTTGGGGAGGCGGGTTTGTCTAGGATGAATGTGGGCGAACTTGGGGAGGATCCAAGTAGACCCAACTGAACCTAGGGCAATGTTCCTACATCATCTAATATTAATTTTGACGATGATGATGTTAATGATTGAAAAAATCCATATGATGCTGAAAATTGATTACGATTTGAATAGTGAACTTGAAGTTTGAGCAATGAATATTTTATAATATTTATCATTTATGTTAAGTGACATTAGAGTTTATGGTGTGTGTGTGTAGTTCCCTCGTAGTTCACAATGTGTACTAAAGTTGTGGTAATGTTGTGACCTAACTCACACCTCGCCCCATTGCAGATGGGGACCCTTGTCGTTTGCTTTTAGGGTTTTGCTCTCGCCTGCTTTCGTTTTGTCTGCTCTTCGTTTGGGGGTTTTTTAGCTTCAATTTTGAACGGTCACCCGAGTCGAGTCAGTGAAATTGAGTCTGGATCAATGTATAAATGCTCATTGTGCCTCGTGAGAGGGGTCTGGAGATCTAAGATCGACCGGCTGCTTCGTCGATTCTCGAGCATCTCCTATTTTAGGGTTTTCCACCCCGCCCCTATTTTTAGGACCTACTTTTTGCACTTTTGGGTAATTGGATCCCTATTTTAGGGTCTATTTTGAAAGTTGTTATTTTGAAAATTTCTATTTTAGAAAGTTTCTATTTTAGAAGGGCCACGAGTTTCAAAAACGCACTCAGAAGTTTGAAACGAGCAACGAAACTCTCAGAAAATCGATTCAAAGTTTTTTGGAAATTTTGGTCAAAAATCTGGAAAATCACAAAAAAAAGGTTCAAAAATCTGGAAAATTCGTTCAAAATGGTGAGAAATTCTGGAAAATCACAGGGAAATCTGGTGAAGGGCATCGAAAATGGTGAATGAGATGGTGAATTCGTCAATAAATTGGTGAAGTTCATGAAATTCGTCAAGAAAATCTGGAAATTTGTGAAGAAATCTGAACAGTTCATGGAAAATCTGAGCACAAAGTCATGGAGAAAAACTAACAGCCCCGCCTAAGTACAGAATGAATAGTAAGAACCTTCAGCCAAATGCGTCAATGGCAAAAATTTGATCAATGGTCTGAAAATCTGGGCAATGGCAATGAAACTCGCCAAGTCCCACTTCGTCAAAGCATGCCAGTGGCATAAAAATCTGGGCAATGGCAATGAAATCTGTCAAGTCCTACTTGAAATGGCGGCATAAAATCTGAAGCAATGGACAGTCACAAGCTGAAGTCCGCCCAGGGAAAGAGAGGAAAATGCCTAAGGAAAGTTGGCAATGGCCAACCAAAGGCCAAAGTCCGCCCTTAGCCAAGGAGTCAAGTGGCAAGCAAGAGGATGAAGTCCGCCCTTGATAAATGATGGAATGGCAATGAGAACAAGGAAGTCCGCCCTGGGAAACAGAAGAAAATGTCTAAGGCAAAAGGTGAATGGTCAGGACCAAGCTGAAGTCCGCCCTTGTCATGGCCATCCAAATGCCAAAGTCCGCCCTCTTTAAGAAGTCCAATGGCAACAAAATCAAGCAAGTCCGCCCCAGCCAAGAAGGAAAATGGCAACAGATGTAATGAAGTCCGCCTTGGATATTAGGCAATGGCCAAACATACATGCAAGTCCGCCCTTGTAAGTGGCATGGAAAACATGGAAGTCCGCCCTCCAACCAAGTCCAATGGCGAAGAATATGAGGAAGTCCGCCTAGAATATTGAGCAATGGCTAAGGATATGTCAAAGTCCGCCCTAGGTAGTTTCAAGTTGGCAAGGGAAGGCATGAAGTCCGCCCAAGGCAAATGGCAAGCATAACCCCAAAGTCCGCCCAAGGCATGAAAGGAGTGGCTAGAAAGAAGCCAAAGTCCGCCCAAAGCAAAATGAGATAAAATTGGCTAAGGCATGGACAAATCAAAGTTAAAGTGGCCAAAGGCAAGCTGAAGTCCGCCTTAGGAAAGAGGAAAATGCCTAAAGCAAAGGGTCAAATGGCAAACAAAGAAGGAAACTCCGCCATAAGCAAGGTTAAAATGGCCAAAAAACCAACAAAGTCCGCCTTAGCAAAGAGGTAAAGTGGCTACAAAATGTGTGAAGTCCGCCTAAGATGAAAGGAAAGAAAAAAATGGCTAAGGCACGAATGGCAAAGAAAATGCCAAAGTCCGCCATGTATCAAGAGTATAAAAAATTGAAATTCGCCTAAGTCCAAGCCTTTGGAAAGCTAAAATATACATGGCACTTGAAGATTCGCACAAGAAAATATGAAGAAAAATCTTCGCCATGGCTAGAAAAATTGAGCAAATGGACGAAATAAAATTGGATTTGTCAAGGAAAGTTTGTGAAAAATCGAGTTGTGGATGGAAAAATACCGGACATGGCGAAAGAATTTTGGGACAAAAGACAAGTCATGGCTAGAAAATCTTTGGACATGGCTAGGAAATTATCGGACGTGACTAGAAAATGTCAGACAAGAATTTTTTTTATTTTTTTTTTGGCCAAATAAAATTGGACATGGCCAAATATTTTTGGGAAGCGATCAAAAAAAAATCATGGACAAACCAAGTTGAATGTTGAAGATTATGGCAAGGAAAATTGGAAAAATGAAAATTCGCCTAAGGCATTGGCAAAGGAATTTTCGAAAAATCAAAAAATAAGTTGCCAACAAAACGAACGGGTTGGAATGTACACATAAAATAATTATTTTAATTATTTTAATATTTTATTTCCAACACCAAAAAGAGATAAGTCATGAAAATTTCGAAAATGGAAAGAGAGAAAAAGAGTCTTGTTGGACTGTGAATCAAATTAGAAACTTTCCCGGACGAAGTTGTTAAGGATAGAACTTTCCATTCAGAAACAAAGTGAAAGAATGAGTTCGAACTTGATTCAAAGGAAACTTTGCAAATTTACTAAAATGATCGACCCTCTCACTTCTATAAGTGATTTCGTTTTTCATTTTTGCAATCACTCGATTTTGGAGAAGAAAAGTTGTGAGAGAAAAAGTGTTTAAGGCAAAAAGGCTGAAGAAATTTGCAACTAAGTGAAAGAAATATTCTGTTATCAGCTTGCATAGCAATCACGATCACGTTTCCAAGAAGTCACAAGGCAGATTTTTCTTGTCCATTTCATGAAGCTCCACCATTTATTTTCTTTCCAGCTTGTTATTTTTCGCGAAGTCTGATTTAATTACCAGCTGGAATGTTCTTTCAAACTGATTTTAAATGTCGAATTCTGATTTTCCTTTTTACCTTTTCTTGTAGATCTATTTTTCGAAGCAACCAAGATGAAATTTGCAAGCAAAGGTGTCCAAACTCAATCAAAGATCAAGTCCAAGTGGGAGCACGTTCTTGACACAGACCTTGGCCATGTTGATCTTGAAGATTTCCGAAAGAGAATGTATGGAACTGACGGACGTCTGCCAACGCCAATCGCCATGAGGATGATGCGAAACGGAATCGTCCATGCAGCTGGTTTTCCACCGGCAAAAGAATGTCCTGAGTTGATGGTAGAGTGTGCACTTCATTACAACGCACAAGACCGACAGATTGAAGCTCCTGACGGGAGAGTCCTTGCTTACTTGTTCGAGCCAGCAATCCAGGAGACTTTTGGCATTCCAGTATACAACCGTACATCCTAACGCAGCAAACAAGATACACTCAAACTTTATCAAAGTCAGAAGGATCTATGTGCATCGAACATAAACAAAAATTGGTTATTAAAACCAAAGCCTACTGCAAGCAAGATGCCGAAAAAGTTGATCAGAACCCACTTCAAAGAAGAATATGGTGATATTGTTCTGCTACTTAACAGAATAGTAGGTAGTGCTCACGGTGCTCCGTTCGAAGAATGGATGTACTATTTTATTGACGAAATAATCACTGGAGTCAAAATGTTCAATTGGTCCAGGATGATTAGTGACAGCTTGCACGAACAGTTGGTCAACTTTGAGCAGACCAAGATTTTCCACATGAGCTCCTACATTGTATATTCACTTGCAAGATACTATAAGTATCCCGGCTTGACATGCAAGGGCGTGGTCGGCAATGGCGAGGGGAAATTCAAAGTCTACGACTGCTATCCACAGCTGCAGCTGAAAGAGAAGTCCCACTTCCGGCGAGCTCACGATGCATTTTTGATGTATATCACTCGGCTTCTTCAAGGCGGAACACACCAAAGACTCTCGCATGAAGCCAAGAGCTTGATCAGTCGGTATGGATTCTGGTTCATCCAATATCCAAAGTTCACCTACATCAGAATCCAAGGATTTTCCGGAAATCCTTATAGGCTGCCTGTCTATCCGACTAACAGGATGGTATTGTTGGAAGTGCTAAGACAGTTAGAAACGTATCAGAACATCCAAAGGCCTAAGCAGAAAGCTGCTGTCACCTTTCCGTTTTTCATCGGCAACATGGAGGAGTCATGCCCGACAGCACAAGCAGCAGAGGTTGCTCGACTGGAGATTCAGCAATATCCATTCATCTCATACAAAGCCAGGAGCAACTTCGATCCGCTTCATCACATCAAGATTGTGGACGGAGAAAGATACAAACATCGGGTTGACCTAGAGGACTTTGGGGCCAACGCAGCCGATGAATACGATGTAAGAAGAAGATTATGGTCAAGGTTGCCATTAAGCATGATAAGGGCGACAGAGCTCTTCAAAATACCTGACCAACTGCAAGATGATGGGATATATGTGCAGCCAGGCTTCAAGGAAAATGAGCCGCTTCCACCTATGAAATGGTTCGAACCTGAGATGGGTGATCTAGCCACCTTGATGCGCCCTGTTTTCAAATACTCCCAGTGGTGGATAGATCGTCAAGTAGAAGTGTTAAAACAGAGAAAGGTGCAATTTACCTATGAGTTGATGGGAGACACTGAGTCATGTTCTTCGAACGCCGGTGCATCTCAGGCAGGTGGACAAGCAAATGCTGCCAACTCCAAGAAGAGGAAAGAAGCCGATAAATCTGCAATTCAAGACAAAGGTAAAGAGATAGATGAGGGCCCTTCACGGAAGAAACATAAGTCTAAACCCCTCCAGTCGGCTACTTCCCGGAACATAGAGGAGATGCTTGCCTTAGATAGAGAATCCTTGGAAAATGCCATGATCCCGTCTCCAGTTGAAAATGTAGAGCCAATTCAAATAGAAGATGATGATCAACCCTCTCCAGCAAGCACAGAGATTTTGGAATCGGGTAACGACACAGACATCGAGGATGGAGAATTTGAGGAAGGAATGATTTCCGCCCTCAAAGGCATTCAAGAGGACCCATCCGTCCAGGAGATCCATGATATGCCGTTAGTCCACGAAATTCAAAGTATGCCGGAAATTCAGGAAGAGCATGAAATGCAGGACATGCAGGACGTCCAAAATCAAGAGGACATGATTGAACAGCCAACAGTACCAGAGTGGCTGAGGGAAAGATTGAAAAGAAAAGCGCCAGTGGAGGTCCCGGAGGAGGACAATGACACAGATTTTCTGGCCAGATTAGAGCAAACCGCCCCAAGGAAGAAGGCCAAGAAGTTCTCAACCATTCAGAGGGATGAAGCTGGAAATCGCACGGTGCAAATTGCAGTGCCTACGGCCGACAAGTTTCAAGACGAGATTGCGCCTGAGGAATATGCTATCACAACTGTCGACATGGGTCCAACATCAAAAGGGCAGGAAGTCGAAGACTTGGATAATTCCGTGGCCACCATCAAGGCCAGATTAGAAAAAGAAGTTGCCAAGAAAAAGGAGTACAAGAAAGAAATTCAACGTCTAAAAGACTACATCCAGCACCTGACCAAGCCACTAAACGAAGGTGAACAAGTGGCGCCTTTACCTCCAACTGCTTCACAGGAACCAGATGCTAATTTTGAAGAAGAGTTGACAACAGCGAGGGAGGCTAAAGATTGGATGGTTGCAAGGAAAAAAGAGGCGTTGGTGTTCGCAAGAAAGTTGGCGCAAGTAAATGAACAGGCTTCCTTCATGCTTTCACGAGTTGCAGATCTTGCAGAGTCATGGAGCAGTCTCGAGGATATTCAAAGCAGGATCATCCCATGCATCCGGGAACTGAAGGGCATTTCAAAGCAAAGATTGATCGAAGACAAAGTTATCGAAGCCGGAGCAGCTTATGACTTCAACGGATGGTACTATGCCTTAATCTCAAGGAAAGGAGTCCTCGAAAAGGTGAAACAGGATGGTGGTAGAGTCGAAGAACAAGTAAAAGAAATTCAAAGAAAAATCTATGAGATGGCTGCAAATGTGCTAGACAAGGAGGTTGTCCAAAGGAAACACTTGCGGTCAAGGATTCTGAAGGAGCAAATACAGAAAGTTTTCTCCACCACCGGGCCAATTATGAAGGAAGGCTTCACCAAAGTGTTCGAATTCATGGCCATCAGAAGCTCCTTCTTGTTGCAAGAGCCAATATGGGCGAATGTGTTTGCAGAGTGTGCCGGGAACTTGGATTTGCTGGAGTACAACATTAGCGTGCTGCCCGACATTGCTATGGAGGAGGTCGACCTGATAGTGTCCTGGTTCGCCGAACGTGAGGCTGCACAAGTGGATAAGGATGACACTCCAGTTGTCTAGTGTTCTCTTCAGTTAACTGATTGTGGTTTTGGAAACCCTAATTAGGGTTTAGTTCTGATTAATCTTGGCCATTGATCTTGAATCAATCTCGGCCGTTCTTTGTAATTTGAAAAACTATATAAACCCCCCTCCTCACTCTCTCATTCTCATTAGAAATTGATTAGAAATTAGAGAATCAGATAAGGCTTAGAAGTTAGAGTTAGAGCAAATTTGAGATAGATTGTAGAAATAAAGAGAGAGTTGTATGAGATTGTTGTGAAAACACTACTTTAATAATGAAGTTCAAATGCATGAGGTGCCTTGAATACTTGATTGTTGAATAGTTGCATGGTCGCATATTTTCTTTCTCTCTTAGTAGATTTGAATTAAAATGTATGTTAGAAGAATGATTGATTGATAACGGAGATTAGTGAAACCGAGCTCATACTTTCTTTGGGTGGATGATTTCACTCAATGTGCAAAGTTAGACTGAGCTTTACTGTGGATGCTTAACTTCTGTTTTGATAATTGTTGTTCGATTTGATGGCAATTATTTATCACATGAAAATCACAAGCACATTCCTAGAAGATTGCACTTGCTCTGCGTAGTTGTCGTTGAACGTGGCGAAACAGAGTACGGTTTATTTGGTTTCACTTAGTCCTCGTCTTCTCTTGAGTTCTTAGGAGTAGCATAGAATCTCTAAACCCTAAATCTTTTTTCACTTTTTTTATAAAATCAAAAAATTCAAAATGGTACTGCATTTATGTCTCCGCTTTTCCGAATAACTTGCAAAATCTTACTTGTGCCCACAGCAAATCACATCCACACCACAGAGCCTATCCACGTTCATCTTAAACATTGGAATTACCCTATGACCTCACTTGCAATCTTAGCATAGGAAGTAGTTTTTCAAGAGAGAATAGAGCGTCTGTGACACTTTGTTCTAAAATGTTTTGTGTGTCATAAACACTTCATCAACGTGTAAACAAGACACCTATTTTTCGCCATGCATCAAGAGGAGCTTGTTACACATAAGAGAATGAAGGGACCATTGGAGAAATAAATAATGAATCTCAAGAGATTGCCGATCAGTACATTGCAAGATGCATTATGTAAACTGTCTGGCTTTCAATGTTGTTCACTCATCTTATTGGCAAGAAATGGTAAGAAAAATTAATGATGCTCTAAAAGGGTACAAGAGCCCAATTTTTTTAAGATGTGTGACACCTTATTGGTTAAAGAAGTTGAAACTTGTAAAAGACTCATTGAAGTCTATTTAGAATTTGTGGGCATGGATAGGGGTGTCCATCATTTTTGATGGATGGAAGGATGCCAAAAATAGATCCTTGACCAATGTGACAATAGTGTCCCCTAATGTAGCAATATTTTTGAAAGCCGTGGATTGTGATGGGCAGACAAAGGGTGCAAAATATATTTTTGGCATCCTCATATGAGCCATTGAGGAAGTGGGGCCTAGTAATGTTGTCCCAGTCATAATGGACAACAAGAAATATTGTAGAGTAGCTAATTCGATGGTTGAGACATATTATTCACACATCTTTGGACAACTTGTGCTGCCCACTCGCTCAACCTTATGCTACAAAAGATGTGCAACAAAATTGATTAGGTCAAAAGATGTATGCCTAAACCAAACAGATCAAAACATTCATCACCAAACACCACATGTTTCAAGGCATATTTAAATCATCTTCAAAATTGAAGTTGTTGAAGGTAAGCAAAACAATACATCTTTACATTTCACTTTAATAGTTTTTTTTTTACATTCAAGTACATTTTATTTGTTTTTAGTTTGTTTGTTAAGACTTGACTTGCCTCCAACACAATTGTCTTGAGATGATTTCTAAAAGTGCAAGAGACACTTTATAGCACAGTTATCAACCAACTTTGGTTCATATGGAGGCAATCCAATAGTGAGAGGGCAAATAATATTAAGTAGATGGTCCTAGATGACACTTGGTGGGATTGTGTGGAATATTTTCTTAGTTTCTCTAAGCTCATTTTGAGTATGATCAATTAATATTGACATGGACAAGCCATGTTTGGGAGAGGTATATAATGGCATCAATTCAATGATTGAGAAGATGAAGACTGTCAAATGAGAAAGAGGAAGATCTTGAAGAATTTTTCTTCAAACAGGTGCAAACAATTTTTGTTGAGCAAAGGAACAAAATGGCCACTCCACTACATCTTCTTTCCTTTTCATTGACTCCAAAATATTACAACATTGAGATCCTTTCTTTGTCGAGTAGGGTTGCACCATATCAAAGAATACAAGCTAGCATTTGCCATACTTTTCTTTGATCAAGATTTGAAGGATGTAGCCAGAAATGAGTTTGTTAATTTTGTACACTCTAATGGTCAAAGCATTTCTGCTCTTGTGACAAGTATAAGAAGGATGCTCACAATTAGTATTACTTCCATGGCCAAACATTCCAACACCTACAATCTCTTGTGATGAAAGTTTTATCACAAGTTTTTCATATTTTTTTAAAATTTAAAATTACATAAATTTGAATCTTTTCATATATTTTTTCAAGTTTGAATTTTGATTTATAAATTTTAACTCTTACCTCTCTAGCTTTGTCTCAACCGGTTGCCAATTTGTTGTCATTTGAGAAGAATTGGAGTACATATCGCTTCATCCAGTCAATAAAGTGCTTCTGGTTGACATCAAAAAGACAAAGGAGTTCGTTTATGTGCATTCCAATTTGCCTCTTCTTTTCTGCAAACAAAATGACTACAAGGAAGAGGCAACAAAGTTGTGGGATGTAGAGCTAAAGTGTACTAGGATGCTTCCGATGCCCAACAATCTTTCATTTTTTGATGAGTCAAATAGTCAACATACTTTTAGTGCAAGTGTTAGTGACACTTCTCTTGTGTCTTCTAATCTATCTACATCATCTAATGGTTACGATGAGGCTGATGATGTTTATGAAGACCCATATGAAGCTGATTACTGATTTTATTATTTTAATATTGAACAATGAATAGATATCTATCTTCACATTCGAGTTTGACAAGTTGACATCATAGTTTTATTTAAATTTTTTATGGTCGTTTTGTTGCATGCTATGTAGTATATATTTATGATTTTTATATGTTTTTGATTGGAGGTACTCAAAATGAACCAAACCCTAATGTTTTTTTGGCTGCACCGGCATACCCAAACCCCCATACCCCAATCTGAACCCAAACTGGTAACTTAGAAAATTTCAGCTGCTCTTAGTTTTTTAAAGTTATTTTAAATTTTTAATAGCCATCTACTTGCCATCCCTAAAATTTGGGAAACTATTTGACATCCCTAAAACCTCATAAAACTTATTTTGTTAACAGTTCATCGATCAATTTTATATGCAGTTCAAAAGAGGGATTTTCTATTTAAATATACAAATAAATGGTAGATAGAAAATGTGTCATCAATGATCACTTTACATACAAAATGAGAGTTTCATTATTCCATTTGTTAGATTTAGGATCAGATTTAACATAAAGCAGAAAATGCAGCACATGAACAACAAACACAGCACTTTTACCCTGGGAAAACCCTCCTACTTGAGGGAGAAAAACCCAGCAAAATATATCTCCAATATATTGAATGAATAAGAGCAGAAATCTGCTTACAAGTCTGGCCTTACTCAAGGCTGAATTATTACAATGAATAATAGCATCACTCCTTGATGCAAAGATACAAATGAATATGATCCTCCTTGATTAGTTCGATCTGCTGCTACCAACTGATGATCTGCTGCTAAGGTGTGAACTTGAAGTTATTGAAATTGATCATAAAATGACAAGTCTTCTCCTTGCTTATATACAATGATAGGTGACCTTTCCACTAGGTCGCTCCCCTTAGGAAATAAAGATTATAAAATTATTGTTTGTTACAAGAAGGCCAACCTGCCTTAGACAAAGGAAGAATAGCTCCCGAAGCTACCAAACACTAACAGCATTCAACTCAAATCACATATCAATACACTGCATTATTAGATATTAGCTCAAAAGTGAATCTTTTATCTTTATAAATCCCTGAAAACCATCCATATATGAACTCAAAGATGAGTGCAAAGATGGGCTCTATGTGTGAAAGGGGAGATGTTTTCCCTCACAGTATAATGCTTATGAATTTTCTATGTTTTGTTTTGTTTTTGAGTCTTTCTTTTGTATCTTTCAACACAGAGAAGATGTTGTTCTGGCCATAGCCAATACAGTTCCCAACTTTAGGAAGAATTTGGATATGGATATGGATACTGCTAAGATGCATATTTAAAATGTATCGGGGAATTATCTGATCTGAATTTTAATCAGATACATGGAAATGCACATCTAGAGAGGGGGAAAGTAACTGATAACATATTATTTTGTTCCTAGAGGGTCTTGTGTTGTCACTTTGACTTGCTAAGAATAAAAAAATAGCTCTTAGTGCTTCTCGTGGCTATGTAGCTCACAAGAGACAGCATGACAAAGCTTTCTTTTGTTACCTTCCAGAAATTTGGCATCCAGAGAAACACTTTTTTGTGCTTCTGTGGGGAAAAGGGTGGTTGATTGAATGCTCTTAATAAATTACAGAAGCTTTGAATCTAGATCTAAGGTGCCCTAATAAGCATTACGCCAACTGAATCAATGCACTTATTTGTTTAGAGGTAATGTGTCCAGTTGTATTAACTATTAATTATAAATATTTTGGTAGTAATTGAGGCTGGAAAGTCTTATTGTGTCAGACATGTTGAGTTTGAGGCCTTATTAGGCCAATGAAGCTTTGAAAACAGTTAAATGAAGTTATTTTTCTGTTTTTATGTGCATTGTTGAGTATTTAAGCTATAGTTTAATTCATTTAGTTCAGGCCTGTATGGACAGAATATGAAATCTCTTGTTGGTTTGGAGCTCCACTCTGCTAATTTTGAGCCTACAATTTTACAAACATGCAAGCTAACATATAAGATGACCTCTTATCAGGTGTAAAACTATACAAAACTAACATTGCACCAGCATATTCAATACAGCAGAAAGGAGTATACATATAAAATGACTTCTTATCAGGTGTTAAGCCATACAAAGCTAACATTTCAACAGCACATTAAATGTAACAGAATGTAGTACATGATCTTCTGGTCTTTACATAGGTGAGAGTCGAGACTAGACACACAATTCACGAGGATTGGAGAACATGACACAACCATCTTACACAACCATGGAGTGAATTTTGAACTGGGAGAACATTCTCATGCTATTGAACAAGATGTGTCATTTGAGGATTCCAAAGTCAGTGCTGAGGTAGTTTCATTCCCAAATTGATGTAGAAGTTGATAATCCAACCTCATAGATCCCAATGAACACCTGCAAACAAATAACTTGTCACCAAAGGAGATCAAGTGACACAAGAATGGTGCTCTGCAAACATGAAGCAAAAGATGCATTACCCGAAAAGATTTATAACTATAAAGAGATCAATCCTTAAGAAAGGAGATCCTAACCCTAAAGTGAAAACCCTAGGAGAGGATAAAATTAGCATGTGACAAGTGTCAAGATCATAATGAACAAGACAACATGACTAATTTAATAATGCATAAATAAAGATTCCTAAGTTTAGCTTAAGTGAAATAAAGTAAAGGTGACTTAATTAATTAATAAAGTAAACAACCTATTACTCTAACACCCTCCCTTAGGATGAACTTAGGGAGAAGCTAAGAAACTAAGGACAAAATGCATGAAATCAAAGATGG
>VDFB02050641.1:0-18379 GCA_007258455.2 Sequoia sempervirens | reverse complement strand
GATATCGAAAATTAAACAACCATTATTCAAAAATGAAATATTGTTATTCCACACATTATTCAAATTATAGATCATTCCGATATGAGTCATGATAGGGTACTGCATTGAAAAACTAATGATATGGACTATCCGTGTGATTTGCTGTTATGTTTTTCCCGATTGGTTTTGATGTCATTGCCTCGTTGTTTCGTAAAACCCGAAGTCGATGCCCCCAAGATAATGTTTTCCCTTTAAGTAATTGGACATTAATAACTTCTTGGCTTCAATGGTCATGAATAACTAAGCCAATGAGCACATTACCTTCTTAGGCAAAATGAGCATACATACCGTGTGGCCCTCAGTGATGATGGAGAAGATGTACGAAACAAAGACTGAAAAGTTGGCGCGTAATATGAACTAATAGATAGAGAGCTACAAATAGCGTCTCTTTGCCAGATTTTCACTATTTGTTTTTATTGCATTTTTCTTGTCAATAGACTGCTTGTCACTAGGTTTTCACCCTCTGACGTTTTTTTTTTGTTGCTACCGAGATGCCTGTTTGCCAGGTTTTCACCAGGGTAACCATTTTTTCAGGACTTTTTCTGATTTTTTTGTATTTCTTCAAGACTTTTTCTAATTTTTTTGTATTTCTTCAGGACTTTTTCTAATTTTTTGGTATTTCTTCAGGACTTTTTCTGATTTTTTTGTATTTCTTCAAGACTTTTTCCGATTTTTTTGGATTTCTTCAGGACTTTTTCTATTTTTTTTTGGATTTCTTCAGGACTTTTTCTGATGATGATAACCGCTTTAGACATAATACTTTTTCAGGTGCATGCTGTTGATAGGTTCGTCAAACAGGTCCCCTTCTAGCGTCGATAGCTTGTAGGCTCCTGAACCATAGACTGCGATAACCACATAAGGACCTAGCCAATTTGGTTCAAAATTTCCTTTCTTCTCTCTGTCTTGCTGATTGCGTGGGTTTTCTTTTAGAACAAGATCACCCACTTGAAAGGTACGTGGATTTACTTTGTGATTATACCCGCGAGACATGATCTGTTGATATACTTTTAAATGATCAACGACTCTTTGTCTCTTCTCATCTAGGAGTTCCAGTTCTTGGAGTTGGGAAACTCTATATTCATCATCCATTGTAAGACCTTTCAATGATACTTTGAGTGAGGGAATCTCAACTTCTAAAGGTAGTATGGCTTCTGCTCCATAGACAAGAGCAAATGGCGTTGCTCCTGTTGGTGTGCGGATACTGGTTCTGTAGGCCCATAGAGCAGGATTGAGTTGAACGTGCCAATCCTTCCCTGAATCATTCACAGTCTTCTTCAAAAATTTTAATATTGTTTTATTTGAGGCCTCTGCTTGGTCATTCCCTTGTGGATAGTAAGGTGTTGAATATCTATGCTGAATGTGAAATCTCTCACAAAGTTCATCAACAACTTGATTTTTGAACATACGTCCATTATTTGTAATAATGGAGTTGGGAATGCCATACCGACAAATAATATAGTTGAGTATGAATGATGATATTTGTTTGCCGGTAACTTTAGTAAGAGGGACTGCCTCAATCCACTTGGTAAAATACTCTGTAGCTGTGATGATGAACTTATGTTCGTTCAATGAAGAAGGATGAATCTTTCCCACTAGATCTAACCCCCATTGAGAAAATGGCCAGGTTGGCGTGAATGGTTGAATTTTCTGTGCAGGAGCATGAATGAGATTCCCATGAATCTGACATTTTGAGCATAAGCTTTTACAAAAAGTGGGGAATGATTCTCTCCATTATAGGGCCAGTAGTAACCCATTCTAATCAACTTCTTGGATAAGGTCAATCCACTTGAATGAGTACCACAAATGCCACCATGAACTTCTTGTAAAGCTTTGTCAAATTCCTCATGTTCAAGACATCGAAGTAGAGTACCATCAAGACCATGGCAATAAAGAGTGTCAGCGATAAGAGTGTAGCGAAAGGATTGATGATAAAATTACGCTTTTGTCACGGATAAATTGTGTAAAGATATCATCTTGAGGTAGGCATAAATTTTTCATACTAAGGTGAATCAGATCCTACCATGGGCAAATGATCGGATTTTAGGGTATCATAAAGGTGTGTAAATGATTGTTCCACCAGAAATTCATAGCGAGTCTAAGTTTCTCGAGTTGTAACAATGATGCGGATCGTAGCCATGGCATCACCAGCCTTTGTTATCAAGCCTTGAATTTGTGTGAATTTGATGTCCACAGCATTTCAAGCCACTTCAGCCATCTTTTTATATGGTAACAATTTGTCATCTTTGGTTTGATAATCATCATGGATCTGATAAATGACCAACTATGAGTCGCCATACACCTGTAATTCTATAATTCTCCATTCCAATGCTATTTTAAGTCCGGTGATTAACGCTTCATATTCGGCTATGTTGTTGGTGCATGGAAACATTAGCCTATATGATCGAGGAATGGTGTGTCTTTGAGGGGTGACGAAAAGTATGCCTGCCCCCGATCCATGTTGAGTGAAAGAACCATCAAAATATAAGGACCATGGTTGTTTATATTCTGCAGTAAAGACATCAGCATCTGGAAATTCAATGTGCAGGGGATGGTTTGCTTGTAGTGGTGCTTCAGCTAGTTGATCAGCGATAACTTGTCCTTTGATTGCCTTGCGATCAACATAATGGATGTCAAACTCACTCAGAATCATTACCCACTTTGCTAACCTTCCTGTCAATGATGCTTTGCTTCACAAATACTTGAGTGGATCAATCTTTGAAACTAGATTGATTGTATGAGTTAACATGTAATGCTGAAATTTATGTGAAGCAAAGACTACTGCCATACAAGCCTTCTCAATAGAAGTGTAGTTGAGCTCATGATTTGTCAGTGTTCTACTGATGTAATAAATTGCACGTTCCTTTCTTGTAGATTCTTCTTGCGCTAGCAGTGCCCCCAGAGATGTCTCTGTTGCGGCAATGTATAAGATTAGTGGTTTGTCTGGATTTGGTGGTACGAGAACTGGTGGAGTCATTAAATACTATTTGATTTGTTGAAAAACCAATTCACATTTGTCATCCCACTTGAAAGGAACATTCTTATGTAGTAGATGTGTGAAAGGTAAACTTTTGTCGGCCAATTGTGCAATGAACCTTTGTATAGACTGCAGTCGTCCCTGTAGTGATCTCAACTGACTGATGTTCCTTGGTGGAGGAATTTCCATAATTGCCTATACTTTCGTGGGATCTACTTCAATTCCTTTTTCTGAAACAATGTACCCCAAGAGTTTTCTAGATTTGACCCCAAAAAAACATTTCTTGGGGTTGAGGCGAACTTTGAATTTCTGTAATCTTGCAAATATTTTGGACAATATTTCAAGATGTCCTTCTCTGGTGTATGATTTTGCCAATATGTCATCTACATAATCTTCCATGAAGATATGCATCATGTCATGAAAGATTGTAGTCATGGCTCTTTGATAAGTAGCCCCAACATTCTTTAGACCGAAAGGCATGACGTTCCAACAATAAGTTCCCCATGGACATATGAAAGCTGTTTTCTCCTAGTCTTCAGGTGGAATCTTGATTTGGTTGTAACTAGAAAAACCATCCATTAATGAATACATGGCATGGCCATCTGTCAGATCAACTATAGTGTCGATGTTTGGTAGTGGGAAGTCATCCTTAGGACATGCTTTATTAAGATCTCTGAAATATGTGCATATTCTTACAGTTTTATCTGGCTTAGATACAGGAACAATGTTGGAGATCCATTCTGCATAGTCGATTGGTCTTATGAAGCCCACATCAAGGAGTTTTCTCAATTCTTCCTTAACCAATAATGCAACATGAGGGTGCATCTTTCTAAGTTTTTGTTTCACTGGCTTGGCCCCTGGTTTGATAGACAAGTGATGCATGATAAGATCAGGATCAAGACCAAGCATGCCAGCGTAAGACCACGCAAAATTGACTTGATTTGTTTTTCAGGAATTCCATGAACTCTGGTATTTATTTCTCTGTCATTGATGCAACTAACTGTAAAATCCTTGGTTTATCGGAAGTCTCAAGATTGACGGCATTTGTAGGCTCAATCAAAATAGGTGATCGCTCATGGTAATGCTTTTGTAGAAATAAGATTGCCATCGCTCTGTGCCTCAAAGAGGCTTTTCACCATCTGATACGCTCTTTATTTTATCTTTTGTTTGATCTAATACTGCCAGATTCTGGTTTTCACCATTAGATCTTTCTTTTTTGTTTTTACTTTTGCAGCTAGGAGACTTGACACTCTCCTGATCAAAAACTCTATGTTGGAAATCACTGGTGGAACAATCATTTGTATCCTCTGCAGAAAGGAAGTTTATGATGGCTTCGTCACTTGGAAACATAGGTATATCGATAGGTTTGGTTGAATCCCAATCAATGAGATCAGGATGAATCAAAGATAGCGGATCGTCAGGTTGTGTGAAATCGGCTATAGTTATGGTCATAATGGAGTGGTCCGTAGGATCTGAAGTATGAGGTGGATCAATGATGATACTGTCCTCATGATAGTCTTGTTTGTTTAGATCCGACTTAGCATCACTAGAATCATGGTGACTTTGTAGTTCAAATTCACGTGTTTGGGTCCCTGAACCTTGACCTTCAATTAGAGTTGGGGCGTACTGGTGTATTATATCAACCTCTTTGTCCCTCTAGAACTCAACATTGTAAATGGTGTCCCATTCATATTCAGCAGAGTCTGTGTCAGAATTGTTATCGAAGAAGTTCTGAACCGTTGCCAAACATGCTTCTCGTGAATCTGAGCCTTCTTGCAATGTGAAGACAGTGCCATGCAGTTGTTTGGATGTGATTTCTTTGGAGTGAGTATCATAGCCCAATCCAGTTTTCTCTTTTGTAGCGAGTCCGCGAAGGTGAATAGGTTCAACTACTCCTTCCTTCCTTTTTCCGATAGGACCTTTATCATAGCCCATCTTCTGCATGATTGAATACCCTTTTCCCTATTTGTCCGTGGGTAATTTGACATTAAAGATTGCTTCATCTTCATCTTTATAGAGCCAGTTTAGAATTTCTGTATCCTCAGGATTTTCCATGGGGAATTTTTCTTTGATGAATTGTCCATTAAATTTTGTGATTGGCTTTGATGGTGGTTGCTTTGATGTTGATGTTGCTGATATTTGATGTTCCATGATAGACGGTTGTCCATGTGATCGAGGTGATGTAGGTAAATTGGCAAGACAAAGAGAGTACTCTCCGACTCCATGGTCCTTGAATTTCAATTTCTTGTCAAAACTATTGGTTAATTGACTGATTTGTGTGTCAATCTTTAGAGAAGTACTAGCATGAGCTTCTCGATTGTTAGGAACCAAAGTATCTTGACTGGCCTTTATGTTGGCACAAGTTTGAATATTTGAATTATTAGTTGGTATTGTGATTTCCTATCCATCATAAGGAAACTTAAGACATTGATGATAGGTTGATGGGACAACTTGCATTTCGTGGATCCAAGGACGACCCAACAAGATGTTATACGCAAGATCACGGTCTAGTACTTGACAAAAAGTATTCTTTATAACAGGGCCCACTCTGATTGGCAACATGATTAGACCCTTGGATGCTCTTTCTTCATCATCATAAGCTTTTATGGTAATATTTCTTCTGAAATCAATGGAGTCCTCAGAAAATCCTAAAGCCTTAACCAACTTCATGGTACAGATGTTCAAACCAACACCTCCATCTATTAGAACTCGTCTGATACAAAACTTGTGAACCATGACTTCTAAGTACAATGATGAATTATGGGGATGAGTTATGGAAACGTCATCCCTTTCAGAGAATGAGAGGAAAGTGGGTGAGGACAAGTGTCCTACCATGGCTTGAAATTGGTTCACATCCAAATCAGTGGATACATTTGTTTTGAAGAGGGCCTTTTCAAGAATTTCCTTATGGGCTGGAGAAATCTTCAATAGTTCCAAGATAGAAATTTGAGCGGGGGTTTTCCGAAGTTGGTTGACCAAATCATATTGATGTTGAGGTGGAGGTTCAATGGATTTTGAAGAGGCACCCTTTAAGACAACTTTAGCTTGCACTCTTGTTGTTGCATTGACTTCTCTATATTCCACCTTCTTGTTGACTTTAATGAATTTACCTGCTCGTCGTCTGTGTAGATATGGTTGATTATATGATCATCGTTGATATGATTCACATTTTTTTTTAGAAGACTCACCCTTTTGATAGTTGCACAAAGGCTTACGAAATGCTTGGTGGTCTGCGTTGGATTGTTGATGTCCTTCTATTGTAATGATGTCATTATCAATTAAGTCTTGAATGGTATTCTTCAAGGCTTGACAGTTATTTGTGGGATGACCTTTGCACCGATGATAATCACAATAGTATGCCTCATTCCATGATGGAGGCTTTACACTGGGTTCATAGTTTCGTTGAGGCGGCAAAGTAATGACATTTTTTGCCATCAACTCTTTGAATGTGAATTCTAAAGATTGACCCAATGAAGTGAAAGTTCGTCTATTAGAGAAGAATGAAAATCTTTGTGGATTTGTATTCGAGGTGTTCCCTAAGGAATTGTGATTGTTATTGGTTCCTTGGTAACCTTGGTTGTTGGAAGTCCCTTGATTGGGAGTAGAATGTTGATTTATATTGTTCCTTGGAGGGGGAGGATTTTTTCCATGATTTGCAATCGAGTTGACATTGTTGTTGCGAATGCTTGGAGTATTGAGAACAAATGGTTTGGTCGAGACCTGATTCACATCAACAACACCATCATTCACCACATTCTTGTTGCGAGTCCAGAATTTAGACTTGCCCTGATTATTGTGATGGTTGGATGAGCTAGGATTGTCTTTGTCATGTTTTATTATTCCTCTTTTGACCAAAGAATTTTCAATGGTTATGGCATCTTCAATCATTTTCTCAAAAGAAGGAGGACAATGTAAGTTCAAATGATAGCTCATTTCTGAATTTAAACTGTTAATGAAGGTAACCATCTTTTCCTTTTCAGGAACAGGACGTGGATATCTGGCAAACATTCTTCTCCATCTCTGAAGAAACGTAATGAAAGATTCGCCAGGTTTTTGTGCAACTTTGCAGAGATCTATCATGGTGATCTGGTGTTGTATGTGGTAGGCATATTGTGATATGAATAGGTTGATTAATTCTTCAAATGTCCTGACGGGAGGTGTAATCTTTGATAGCCATTCCATAGAGTGAACTCCAAGACTCCTAGGAAACAGTCGCATCAAGTAAGTGTCTTCGTGAGTGAATTCCAATGTCATGTTTCAGAAGTCTCTAACATGATCGATTGGATCCGATTTCCCATTATAGCGATCAAATTTTGGCATTTCACAATGTTTGGGAAAAGGAATCATGTTAAGACTTCGATCGAAAGGATAAGGACAAATGTCCCCCAGAGTATATTTCTTTGTGGTTGTTCCCCCTTGTAACTCTTTAACTTGTCCTTGAAGTGCCTTGATTTGTTGAGTCAAAGCACTAATATCAGATAGGGGTGTCTCTTTAGGTTTGTTTTTCAAATTCCCAGTATTAAAGTCATGAGGCAATTTAGCCCCTTGTTCGGCTAGATAGCGAAAATATTTTTCTTTATCTCGTTGCAAGATCTTTTCTATGGCTTTGTGAAATTTTGGATCTTGCTCAACCTCTCTAAGACATTCCTCATCTTGTTCCTCATCACTATCTATATGTGTTTTGTTCATGTCTTTGTATTGATGGAACGGATTTTCTTCTCTGTTATTCGTATCTTTGTCGAAAAGTGGATTACGATTCATGATGTAAAGAGGATTACTGCTTTCACCCTCTTCTTGAACATTTTGAGTATGACCTTCTTGTTGGATTTTGTCCTTCAATTTATTGAATTGAGATCTTGTGAAGATAGGCATATGATTTTGAAGAATTCTTCTAAACTTAGATCCCAGTTTTGACAAGTGCGATGATGATGATATCTTGATCTGATAAGATGTGGAATCTTATGATATGATCTAAGATGTTCCTAATTTTTTATTGTGGCTTCCAATGATGAAGGATGTCAGAATCCTGTTGGGGAAGTTGAATCAATAATTAGAAATTTGTTTGAGAGGCGCACTCTTAAAGATATGATCTTTGTTTTCGAAGAAAGATTTCAAAATCACCTAAGGATTTGATTGGGATGTGAAGGATATTCTATAGAAGGTTGTGGTATGTTGTCAAATTCAAGAGGTTGGTTAAAATTATGCTGTTGAGATAGAGCTAATCTTTGATAATAAGCTCGTGAATCCAAAGGTTCTATAGCATACTCATCAGTGAATCCCCTAACAAATTCTTGGTATCTATGAAGAAATCCTCGGTAATGAAGCAAGATGTGTCGACTTTTGTACAAGAATTTTCTCCTTTGTAATGTTTTCTTGTATCCTAATGGTTTCTTGGGTTTCCTGATCCTATTGGAAACTGATTTCTTGGAAAATTTTGTTGATTTCCAATCTCTAAGCATGGGGATAAAATATCAGAATGTCAGAAAGGTGAGAAAGATTTCAGTGGTTGTTTTTCATGTTCATTTCAGATGATCTTTTATCTAATTTAATGTGATGGAAGTCATAGCAAACATTCTTGAAAAACAGTTGTTCTTAAAACCCTATACTAACACCAAGTGTATGATCAAGAAAATGTTTTCACAGGTTTAGCACATGAAATACAATTCAAGTAGACTCACTCTTAATGCTCAAGTAGGTCATTCTAGTAATCAACAACCCACATCTTAGAATTGCGTCGACTCACATAGCCGTGTCACTCCCCCGGCTGTTTCCATGTTTTGTCTTTCCAAAAAGGCACTCAGAGTTACGGAAGTGGATACCCCATCCCCCTCGAGCAAACCCGGCCCCGAGAGGAGGTCTGACACTGAAACCACACCTGGCACACCCACTGACTGAAATTAGCCACTGACTGATAGATAAATTGTCTCATTAATTATGCTGATATCTTATAATGATGAATCAACAATTATCTCCACCCAAGTGAAGATATTGCTTCACAAAAGAAAATTGTTCAATTTTAATTGCAAGATCATTGTGTGGTGACTACCCTAGATTGATTCATTTTAAAATCCATTTCTATCCTAGGATTGATTCATTTTGATTAAGTGACTATCCTAGGATTGGTTCATTCCAATTAAGTTCCTACTGGCCGCGGTCGCGTCGGGTCCAGTCAAATTTTACTTAAGTTACAGATTACAATTGCAGATTTTGAAAATCTATGCTAAAAAAATGCGCTAAAACAGACATTAAAAGCGCTACTAAATCACTAACAGGTGCTATAGGATGATGAATGGGCGCTGCAGGATGATGAACGGGCGTTGCAGGATGATGAACGGGCGCTATAACAGTGTTAAAGGGTGCTAAACTGGGTGTGACTTGCGCTGAAGCGTGTTTATTGCGCTAATATGCTGTTTTAATAGTAACCTGTCAGAAAAATTTGCAAAAAGATGTTAAAATTGGGGCAAAGGCCCCACGGTGGGTGCCATTTTATGTGTGTGTGAAAAATGTATTAATTATGAATGAATTCAAACACATATCAATAAGACATTGGATCAAGAAAAACTGAAAAAGAAAACAAAATGAACAAACTATTATTGCAGCTTCCCCGAAATCGTCTTATTTCTCTCTAACTCTAGCGTTTTGTCTTTTCCAATTGCTCTCAGATTCAGTAGATCAAGCTCAACAAAATGGACAGCTAAAGAACGAGATGTAAATAAAATGCATACTATGCTAAGATGAAAATATTGTTGTGATGCTAAAAAAGGATGTGAGTGCATAAGCTGATTGCATATATGTTCGTGCGTTCGTCGTGTGTATGTGTGTGTAACCAAAGCTTGGATTTGCACCAGTATTTATAGTCTTTGAAAGGATTCAATTTGCTGACATGATTAACGGCCCAGATTAAGCTTGTTAGAATGGACGGTGGAAGATTTTTGAAAGTGGAGAGGGAGATAGAAGGTTTCCCTTTTCCTTCAATTTTCGTCATTGAGATCTGAAGGGAATTTGCCATTTTGAAGAATGAGTTAAAATGAGTTTATAATTAAATAAAATAAATTTATTTAATTTGTAAGTGAAGATGGATATAGAAACTCACATAATTAAATAAATTATATTTAATTATGTTTTATTTGTAAGTGAAGATGGATATAGAAACTCACATAATAATTAAATAAATTATATTTAATTATGTTTTAGAAGTGAATTTAGAGTGTAATTAAATATTTAAAAATATTTAATTATTTGTGGAGTGAGAAGAAAATATTAAATTAAATATTTAATATTTAATTTAATTATGGGATGAAGAGAATATTCCATATTTGAATTTAAATATTCAACTTTTAGAATAATATGATAATCAATATAAATAAATTATGAAAATTTATTTAATTTAATTAAGAAGAATATGGGAAATGCCAATAATTAAATAAAGTTATTTATTTAATTAAGGTAGAATAATTATAAGAATGAACAATATAAATAAATAATTAAATTTATTTATATATAGATGACTTTAGGAGAATTAATTAAATAATTTATATTTAATTAATTAACAAGCTTAATCATGACCATTTTTAGATGCATACACTCTACATTTGCTAGAGGAAAATAATGATATTACAAATAGTTTACAAGTATGATTATATAAATTAGTTAAATTATAATAGAAGAGATAAATATGGAGATAAAAAAATAAAGAGATAGAGACAAAGAAATATAGAGGTAGAGAGATAAAGAGGAATAGAGATATAGACGAAGAGAAAGATTGAAAGAGAAAGGAATAGAAAAAAGAGAGATAATACAAGAGAGATAGAGAAAATAAAAACTAAATTTTGATTACTTGTTTCATGCCAAAAATATAAGAATGGTATGTGTCCTTGGGGAGTTATGCTCAAGGTAGCATGATGTTTGATATAGATAGACAAACTTATAGAGAGAGAAAGACATAAAAGAGCGAGGGAGATAGAGATAAGATATAGAGAGAGAAAGACATAAAATGGAGAGGGAGATATAGATAAGATATAGAGAGGTGGATAGAGAAAAAATAAACTGAACTCCTGTAATAAATTTACTATTACAAATATATAATTTTGTCTAATGAAAAAATATATTTAAAATATATATTTATTGAGTGAATGCTAATTGAGACCTTTGTTACATAAAAAAACATCATTTGCTAAATGACCTACCAATTGACCTCATGTACTACACATATGTCTACAAGAATACACCAAAATTTTCTCTAATTGACCTTTCATACCTCTTCGGCGTACCTATTGCACACCAAGGTGCAATTGATAGTAATAATTATATATATATATATATATATAACATGTCAAAATGTGCTCATTATTAAAATCTTGGCCATAATTTTCATTTTAATAAACATACTCTAAAACCTTCCTCAAGACCTTATTTTCAATGCCCACCAAAATGGAGAAGTGAGTCGAAACCTTAGCATAGCCCGCTAAAATGGAGAAGTATTTTCAAGGTAGCTTGCCAAAATGGAGAAGTGAAAGTGCCTGATTTTGGATTGCAACCTCTGCCCATTTTCTGCATCGGCCACAATTTGTGAAGAATCTTGTGGTAAGTCACTTTCCATGGTTTCAGTTAATTTTACTTTTCAAATCTATATGCGGTCAAGCCATATAATCCATTCTTTTTTATCTTTCCTTCTACACTTCAAGCTTGGTTATCCTGCAGATGGAGCATGTTCATCATGCTTTTCAAGTTTCTGTAATGAATCTGGTCTTCATCTACTTCTACTTGTCCATATGCTTCTTTTATCTGTCCTTACATTTTTATTCAATCTTTATAATAGAAGACCCACAACACAGTAGTCCCTGTCACATTCAAAATCCCAATGAAGTTGTAAGCAGTAGCAGAATATACTTACATCGTAGCAATAGCTTAACTATCAATACAAATTTGCATAAGTGGGAACTAAATGTAGACCCCAATAACGTATATGGCACCACAAGCAAGAAGCGGGTAGCTTGCAATGTCTTGAAAAAGAGCCAATATTTGTTTCTGCCCTTTAGCATTAGATAGAGCTTTCGTCATTACAACAACATTGCATGTAGAAAACATAATCATTTAAAATCAATTAACTATTGTTTACAAATATTCTAGTGCAAGATCATGCTCTAGATCATCACAATTTGGGATGAAATTGTATTTTGACATTTTTTTTAAAAACAAGCAAATATTAAACATCAAGTACAAAATTTTGATGTAAAACAAAAAAAATTGGGATATCAAAATTGGAAATAAAATATATTATATAGCATACATTTTGAATGCAGGAAAGGTACTCAAAAATTTAATAGGAGGGGGATGTATCTCCTAATCTTAATTGGACCATATTTGATCAATGCTCTCTAGCCTTTGATGAATCAAATAATCAAAAGGAGAGTCAATGGAAACTTCATGTAAGTAAGGAAGTATAACCATTCATAGAAAAACAAGATGAAGTAATCTCTGGTAGCTCTGAGGGTAGACAATGATTATGGGCATGAGTTGGTTGAGGATAAGAAAATGCAAAATCATAAGCCATTCTATGAAGAGAAAGGAATCAAACCAAGACTAGTTATTCTCGAGGACAATAATCAGGAATTGGGAAAATTTATCTATGCTCCCAAAAATGGGTTCGAACTAAGAAATGTAGGTTTTAAACTTTTGTGCATATAGAAAAAATATTAAATTTTAACTATCATTCAGTGAAAGCCAATTCCATGTTAATCAATTTTCTACAAGTAGGACATGTCATATTCAAATATATTGTAAAACTAAAGACAATATTTAATAAACAACAACAATGTCCTTCACTTGGAATATCAAATATACATTAGAAAACATTTTTAACACCCCAAATAGGGACTAATTGAACATAAATCAATGCTAATGGGAGCTCATGGTAATCGACAAAAAGACCAAATAATTATAGACAGATGTTGAAATGGTCACTGGATAATGGACACTAGTTTTTTATTTTCACAATCAGTTTTGCTGATTTGGTAGGTTGTTTATTGCAAGTTAGATACACACTAAGATTTTCAGTTTTTTGTTGAACAACTTTTAGAATGTGACTACCCCTACAAGCCAACATCTAGAAACGAAACTCAAAAACAATAGATGTTGATGCAAGGTATACTCTCTAGCATCTATTTTCAAGTGCACTATTTGCTGATGTGTTCCAATTTTTATTGCTAGTTTAGTTAATTTCTCTTTATTTTGTGAGGATCTCTACCCTCCTACTTCAAAAATTTTGTAGCTCTAAATTAGAGCCTATGGTGCAATTATGAGTATATGCGAGAACAAAGTATTCCCTGATCAGAGGTACCTTTTGTTTATGATTTAGTTTTTTCATTGCAACCTCATGAAATTTAATAGAAGCTTTCTTGCCAACCAAAATAAAAAGTATGTATTGA
Source organism: Sequoia sempervirens (assembly GCA_007258455.2). Classification (NCBI taxonomy): domain Eukaryota; kingdom Viridiplantae; phylum Streptophyta; class Pinopsida; order Cupressales; family Cupressaceae; genus Sequoia; species Sequoia sempervirens. Next base: position 4,939 of record VDFB02050641.1, on the reverse strand, counting down.
TTCTCTTAGTTTTTGTATTGCACACTCTTTAAGAAATACAAATTCATGCCCTTTCCATGCCCAGGAAATTTTGATGTTAAAAATTGTGACATGTTTTGATAGATTCAAGACAAGAAAACAAATCACAATCAGGATGGACTTTTTCTGGTTTCAATGAGCATGCCTCAAGTGCATAACTATAACAGACTGAAAAAATATTGTAACTAGAATTTTTTTTTTATCTGAAAACTTTCAAAAATAAGTATTAAATGTTGAACCTTATAAGATTTATAGATTGGATATTTAAAATTCTTTAAGACTAGCCACTAGAAATTAATCCTCCTGCAACTTTGAGGAGGAAGGTGTTATTTTTATTTTGTGAAATCATGTTTCTAGGATGAGTAAGGTTTAAAAAGGTCATTTGTAATGTTTGAGGAGTCCAAAAGTGCAAATGTTGCAATTAGGAAAAAAAATGTCAACAAAAAATGTCAAAAAATGTAACTTTTGGAATAGGAAGGGTCATGGTCATTTAAAAGTCAGTTATGAATGTTTTGGTGGTTGTAATTGAATGTAATCTGTATAAAAGGCCTCCAAAGGCTTGAACAAAAGGTCATTGAAGTTAGTTTTGAAGTTTTCACATCAATATATGTCCATTTCTGCAATTTTTACTGTTTTCCCAAACTTTGCAAGATCTGTACGGGCCGTAAAATATGATATTTTCCATGAAACTTGTATAATATTGTAGGGGCATGGAATAGATTGCATTTGAATCCAATTTGAGGTTATAATATTGAGTTTTGTGGAATATCTCTCAAGTTTTCTGAAACTGCCTGTAAATAACTAATTTGAGGGTTTGATTGGTGTAAAAATGGTGTTTTAGTCATTCCACCTACTGTCATGACTTGTAAATCGGTGGAATGACTTATTTCATGTTAGTATAGGTGTGCATATGGTTAGGAGGTAGGGGATATATGTTTTATGGTTTTGTGATGATGCCCTAGGGCTAGGAAATGTGTTTTTCCTTATGAAAATGGGGTACTAATGTGGGGTTTTGTCAAATTGTTGAAGAATATGACAAAGTGATAGTCTTGTGAGTTTGAGTAGGGTATATGTAAGGTGTTGGATGCATTGGTTGTGTCAGGAAAGCCTGAGAGTTGTGAGATTGAATAAACCCTAGGTTATTTGCTTGTAAATAGAGGGTTTGCTGGATCAGCGTACTAGAAACCTTGTATCAGGGAAATGATGATGGATTCTATTATTTTGAGGCACAAATTGTGACTGTCAATTGATTTTGAGGGGTTATTGGGTGTTTGGGAAGTACTTCCTTTGGAAAATAGGGCTAATTGAGTAGCCTAAAATAGGGGCGGTCTAAAGGTTTTTAATTTTGTGTCAAAGAAACCTTATAAAATTTGTTGGGAAGTTGTGTTAGATCCTATTGTGGGTCTCAAAAGGTATTAGATTGGCCTTTGTACGACCTTCTCAAAAGGATATTGTGCTAAGTTGTGTTTTGAAGGCTACAAGCCTATTGGTGGGTGTTTGGAACAAATTGAGTGAATTGTGTTGCAAGGGTTGATTCCTTGTTAAGGTTTGATCAATTTGAGTTTGAGAGAGATTCAACACCTCCTTGCTTACATCACTTTTCTCTTCCCTTGATTTTGAAGCTTGTAAGATGTTTTTGTTATCAATGACAAGTGGAGTGTTTTGAAGTCCAAGTGACCTTTCTTGGTTTTGTTGTTGCAACTTCGTGACTTGAAATATTTCCAAAACATCTTTAATTCCAATGAAATGAACATGGTTTTAGTACAAAATTGAGCTATTATTTTTGCATGGTACTCATGCATTTATAACATGCAGACAATAATGGAAGCCACATTTAAACTGAGTGAAGGAAGTTGATTTTCCTATGGAATTAGTATCATCTTCTTTATAGTTTTCCCAACAGCTTGACAGGACTATGTTTTCTTCTTACAATTCCTCCCTTTTGATTTTTCTTGAACTGTTGCAGCAATAGATATAGGAATAGAAAGAAATCATACAAATCTAAACTGGATCAAGGAACTCAACTCTTGTTAGATGAATTTGAAAAGTTGTGAGATGGTAACTGACTAGTTGAGAGAAGTAGAACAATACTTGGTGTTAGGGTTAAAAAGGAAATATTTAAAAGCTTAAAAAGATAAAATGAAAAATAATATAATATATTTACATTTCCTTTAATTTTGAAGCATCTACTATGTAGCCACTGGAACAGTGTTAGGTCTTGTTTGCAGACAAATCGCATTTATATGGCTCTGAGCATTATGTGTCCTTATATTTGAGATACTTCTCAAAATATTTGCGTCCACTGATATTGTAACCATGCCCTTAGGTGGATAGATTTAATGTATGTATTTCACATTGCTTTTCTTTCATGTATAAATATGAAAATCGTTGTAACTTTTTTAATGTTCAATCTTATTGGTGATCTTTATTATGACCACATAATAAAGTTTCTAGAGTTTCACATATAAATAGAGCATAATACATATGTGGAAACTGGATTCTTTGTATTTCTCAACATTGCATGTTTTGGTTTTTGCAAGAGAAGTCCAACAAAATTTGTGATTCCTTATACCAAATATGTTAAGAGTTTCAACCATCCATTGTCTACTGGAATACGTTTCAAAATGAAATTTGAAACTGAAGATACAACTGAGAAAAGGTACCTATAGACTCTTGTCCAATTCTATATCATTATAAGCATTTTTCTATAAATAATTCATAATGCTTGCATTCTTTTGTTGCACATTAAATCAACTTAAAAGTAAGTTTCTTGTCCATAGGTATGTTAATCACAGACTTACTATTCTATTTTTGGAGTTGGTACATGTAGATAGGAATGAACATTGGAGACTTTAAATGCTCTTGGTGTGTAGTGCAAGCTCTTGAACGTGCAAATGAGAACCAAATTCAAAGACTATATGTATGTAGATAAGTCCATTTTCATTTGTGACTATCTGTGTAATTTTGCACTAGCTGCTTGTTGACTAACAATGATTATGTTCTTTTTTAGGCTAATTATGGAAAAGCAAATCTATCTTGTGTTGCAGAAGTTAAGGATTTATATAGAGAACTTGGAATCGAGGTCTATTTATTCTTTTCTTTTCCGTTATGAGATGTTAAAAGTGATATATTTTTTTTGAAGTTTCCAATATCAAATTACATAGTTCACAGGAGAACTTACTTTTATCTATAAAAATGATATTAAGGGACATGTAGATTGAGTTGTCTATACAAATTTCATAATTTGAACTCTTAAAATTAGCTTCCACTTTCTGAGGGGGCATGCAAATCACTTTTGAAGTTGAGTGTAAAAAATAGAGTAACATGTAAAGAAAAAGGATGAACAATAATAAAGTGAAAAGTGGCTCTTCTATCAACCATGTAGAGTACAATGAAAGGAGTGTAGGGATGTTATGGGTTTAACGTTTTCAGTGTAGTGGAACCTAAGTCATTGGGTTCACTAACATATTTGAATAAATTCACAAGTCTCAAAATCTTCAAGGCACAGTAGTTAAGTTTGATATACTAATTAACAGAAAAAATATATTTGGCACATATAATGGTCTATACCAATTCTTCATGTATAGGACAATTGATGAATCAACATTTGCATGTATTCTATTTGACCATCTAATTTCCTTATCATTGCTGACAACTACCAATGATAAAAGCCAAAGTCTTATATTCCTAAAAGCTCTTCAGTTATCCACAATATCCACATGCTATGAGCTCCTATACAAAGATTTTGCATAGTTCTTAGTTTATTCAATTTGGTGCTATTATTTTTATCCTGTGATTTAGGCTTCAAACCAACCCCTCTCATTAGTATTTGTCTTCCAGAACTGTCTAGAAGACGGTAATCAAAATCAGTACTAGAATATTTGAAAGTCGAAGATCCTTTCCCTGAAACTGAAACTTTGTTCTCGACAAACTAGAGCTGAGACGAGCCAAGAACTAGTGGAAGGGAAGTTGAATGAAAACTGAGAGCAACTAAAATCCTTCCTAAGAAAAGTGCCCTTTCCACTATAACTATTGGTTCTAGTGTTTCCTTGTTCATTTTTTCTAGCATCTCCTCATTTTTCATTTCTTGATAAAGAGATTCTGAAAGATGTGCAAGATGTTCTTCAATCTTAACAATCAATGTTGAGATAAACTAGAACCATTGCTCTTGCAAATAAGATGCTAAATCATTTATCCTTGAAGGAGATTTATGTGCATGAAGAAAACTTAGGAGGTCTTCCAGAATATTCTTATACCCCTTATCTGTGGTATCTTTTATTTGACTAACCTCAATTCCAAAATAAGTGTTAAGGTGACCAAACTAGTCTTCATCATTTGTCATCATAAATATAAAACTCAACCCAAGTAAATTGACACTTTTTAGGTCCCCTCTCTTGACAAGCCAACCCTCACTAGTAGTTAATTTGTGCAAATGGGTTTCAACATCTTTGTAACTTTCCAGAGATGTAACTATGGCTTCAAGGCATTTACCAACCTTAACTCTCTCACGCAGATCTACAAATCCATCAACTATTATTTGTTTCATCCTACTAACAAATAGGCTTTCAAAAAGTTCATCCCACAGACTCTTTGAGTGCTTCAAAACAATCTCACACACGTATTGCCATGGAAATTCAACAGTTGAACCAAAAACCATTTTTAGCCACTACAAGCTCCCTTCAAATGCATCCAGATTGTCCAATTTTTATCTAATCAATGTCTCATTCTCTACAAGTTCCTTGCCACTTTTCACAAGATCAAGCAAATACTTTCCCCCAAGCCTATCTACAGAGAGAATATCATATGCACATGTCTTCAGCCAGGCTAAGAAAGACTCTGATATAAATTCGCTCAGAAAAATCATCATGGTAGCTTGTAGCTTCTATCTATGAAATTTCCACAACTGCACCTCATTGTCTGG
>VDFB02050638.1:0-46963 GCA_007258455.2 Sequoia sempervirens | reverse complement strand
CATCCATCCATTCACACTCATCCCATTGCTACTAAAAGCACTTTGGATGTTAAAGGAAAAATGCATAAATCTAAACATCCACATGAATTTACGGCTCCCCATGTCCCCTCTAAAATACATGGTGAAGAGAAGAAAAATCTAAACATTTAAATCCATAGCCGTAAAGGCTCCACCAAAGCAAAGATCAAACCATGTGGGATCCCAAAGAAAAAGCTCTAATGCCATCACATGAAAACTGGTAAGAACATCCAAAGTTGCTAATCCAAAAGCTAATCATACACCCCTTTCATCTCCTAAGTCTGTTTTGGGTCCTTATGTCCCGAAATTCACCATTCCATCTCCTCCATTATCCCCACATTCTCCAGCCCTTAATCCTATTACCTTTCCACATCCACCACCACATATGCCAATGTTGGTCCTGAACACATCTCCCCATCACATATCCACCCCATCATTCTATCCATACCCTTTCCAGCATCCCATCCATTATCCCATGCATCAACCCTATCAAATCCCTCTAATTCATCCTCATGCATAATCCATTTATCCTCATAAGGTTGTACCAACATCCAACAGTCACTTCAAACATGGGCTCATAACACCTTGATCCTTATCACATGTATTCTAAATCGCTTATCCACTCTTATCCTTACCTTATATCTCCTCTTCCTCGCATGACATCCAAAAAGTCAAAAAATCTAAAAATAAAATAAAATAAAAATTAAAAAAAAAAAAGGGAGAAATAATTCGTCCAATGGTGAAAACTTGGAAAACAAGCGCCTTGGATAAGTACCATGATGAAAACCTAACAAACAGGCGTCATGCGTAAATCCCCATCTACACTTGGGGGCAACTTCCTAATATGCATTCCCTCCATCTGCTATGCTGCCAGCTATGCACCCATCTTCTTCTTATCCATCCTCTTCATAAATCCCCTCCATCCCACCTATCTTCTGCATCCTACCATTATATCCCATTTATCTCCCATCCCTCCATCCTTCTTGTGATCTTGATCAAAATAAGGGCACCTATCTCTACATGCTTTGGACACCTATTGGTATACATTCCCTTCATCCATGCTCTATCATATTCCTTAGCCACCCATCCTATCCTCATCTAATTATCTCCTTTATCTTCCCATCCACTTGTCTTCCATCCCTCATGCCTCCTCATATATGACATATCTAGAGTGGGGGCATCTGCTTCCTTTGTGACATAGTCCTTGGAGACATCCATCTATCCTAGCATCCCTTTCATCTCCCAATCCTTATGTCCCTATCCATCTATCATAACATCCCTTCATCTCCCTATCCATCTATCATAGCATCCCTTCCATCTCCCCATCCTTATTTTCGTATCCATCTATCCTAGCATCCCTTTCATCTCCCAATCCTTCTGTCCCTATCCATCTATCACAACATCCCTTCCATCTCACCATCCTTATCTTCGTATCTATCTATCCTAGCATCCCTTTCATCTCCCAATCCTTATATTCCCATCCATCCAAACAATCCCTCCCCTCCCCTATCCCTATATCTTTATCCAATCTTCCATCTTTATTCTCATCCCATCTCATCCCATCTCACAATCCCTTGTCATTGGTATCTGGCTATAGGCCTCCCCCCATGCAACCCAATGCCATTTATCTCATCATCCTCATCCCTGCTTCTCTTGCACATCTTTCCAATCCCCTATCACTTTTCATCACTCATCTATCTATCATATCATCCTCCCAAGCCATTTTAATGCTTTGATAGCTATCCATCCACTTTAGCAGGCTTTGTAAGTCATCATCGTATCAATCCAATAGGTCCTATCCTATCTTATTCATGAGTCCCATTTTTATCCACTTATCCTATCATCATCCATCATCCTTTATCCATTGTTTTCCTTTGGTCTTGTCGAACTATGTTGCCCCTGCGCTTTCACGTAGGCAAGGTTGATCATTTGATCTACCCTCAGGGTTCCATCATCCATCTTCATTGTCCACTTTGGTCCTCTATCGTCTATCATCGGTCTTTCTCATTTTGTCCATCCTATCTTTACCATCCATCAAGGTCTCCATCTTGGTCAGTCGTCCACCTTTCACTGAACTACAAGGGCTCTGCGCTTTCCGTGAGCGAAGGCTAATCTTTGATCGGCCAGAACCCTAAGGTCTTTTAGGGTGTGTCAGTCCCATGCCTTGTCTTCCTTGTGTCGTGTCGTCAAGCTATTCCCTCATCTGGCAGGTTCTTAACAAACGAGATCCACTTGTATTATGAGATCCAATCGATTTTGAACATCCCGCGTCATAATGATCTTTTAGTTTAGTATCCATCATCGGTCTCAACAGGATGCATCCTTCCTAACAGACCTCATCAACCCATCCATCATTTTTGATCCTATGGCAAAGGACATTTGAAATTGATTGCAATCTTTTGATACTTTTTGGATTTTGTTTTATCCTATCATCACTTGTCAAGGCTGCCATAATCCATCACATTATGGTGTGTTTTGACTGGTTAACATAGGGGCATATCTTTCTTTTTTGTTTGATTGTGTCTTCTTGGTTGTCCCACGTAGTACCCACCAAGATCCCCAAGGTCTTGTGTTATGTTGGGGCATCCTTTTGTGCTTTTGGTTATCTCAATACCTGGCCCGACCAAGGTCTTTGTGACTTTGGGGTGTTGGGATAGCCTTCTTGTCTGTTGTGTTTATTTTATACATTAGACACTAATTAGCCTTGGTTCTTCATACCCTGGCACTTGGTGTCTTATGCTATAATAAAATCGATTAACCTTTTTCGAAGATGGCAAATTGCATTAGGTTGCATTTCATTTTCCATTCTATCATCTTGCATGTATCCCCATCCGTTCATCCTTCATCCTTATCTCACATCTCTATCAATCCATCCATTCCATTTTAGCCCAAATCATCTAATCATTATCCTTGGTCTTGTTCAGTCTTGTTACCAGCCTTGACCCATCATCATCATCATCCATTAGTGTCATTCACTATCCCTTTGGTGTTGTTTTGGGATGTATCCTTCCCTCATCAACAACACTTTCATCATCATCCTCCATTAGTATCCTTTCCTATCCCTTTGGTGTTGTTTTGAGATGTATCCTTCCCTCATCAACAACACTTTCATCATCATCATCGGGAGGTATTCTTCCCTATCCTTTAGTGGTTTTTTGGGATGTATCCTTCCCTCATCAATACCACTTAGTGGGATGTATCCTTCCCTATCCTCGTGTTGTTTCAGGATCCTTCATTCCCTCATCGACAACACTCCATCCATCCTCGACCCATTTTGGCTTGTACCTTGACTGGGGCAACATCACCTTTTGAAATCTATTTGTGCTTCATCCATATCACTTACTCTCTTACCCATCACCTTGCATCATCTTCCTCATTTCCCCTTGCATCACATCTGTTTAGAGAGAGCACACATGTGTTCTCTTCAACCTGCATGTCCTCTCGAGGGGGCATCCTCAATCCCTACTCTTCATCTTCACCCCCATCATCTTTCTTCCTAGTCATCCCTTTGATGACTGGGGCATCTTTTCAATCTAACCATCTCCTTCTAGGTTATATATTTTAATATTCTTTGAAATGATGATGCTGCCAGTAACACTTTTCATCTCAAAGAGGGGAAAAATAGCGAACATCAAATTTGGACATAATTTATCAAATTTATCATACTAGATCAGCATCCTCTTATCAGGAGTTAATTAAAGTATCAGTACTATTATTTTAATTAATATCAGTCTGCCAAATCCTAAGGTATTTAGTTAATAATTAAATACCTTATTTCTTTAATCCTCCTTTCATCTAATTAATTAAATAAATATTACGTTTATTTAATTCCTCACATCTCACATCATTTTCTTGATGTTAATCAACCTCTTAATCTCTTCATTAGGGATGTGCACATGCCCTAATCCTTGATTAGGATGTGTCACATCAACTGCAAGTTGGCTTTAATCCTAATTAGCCTAATTATCCTCTAGTATTGATTAATTAAGCCTAATCATTCTCCCAAGGAATTTTTAATTCCTTTTTATTCTTCATAGATTCCCCTCTTTTATATGTGAATTTTTAATTCACATTCCATCCTTCCAAGGCTTCTAGAACCTTGGACTTGTCACAATCTCCACATGTGAGTCCCACCTTTTGGAGTCCACCTTTTATCCTCTAGATCCTCCTAGGAATGTGAATTTTTAATTCACATTTATAACAACCACCTTTCCTTTTCCCATGTAGATTTTTGAGGAATTCCAAAATTCCTCAAATGTCCCTTTCACTCCCACTTGGGGACAAGGAATCCCTTTTTGTGGAAATCTCCTCACTCCCCAAGGTGCATGTTCTTTTTCCACCTCATGTACCTTCTTGACACCTCATTTACACCTCATATCCTCTTGTCCACTTCACCCTCCACATGTCAAGATGTGAGGGCTTGTGGGTTCTCAACCCACCATAGCCCTTCATCTTGGCCTTGTTGGAGCAATCTTGACCGTTGAATTCTCTAGAGAATTCAAATTCTCTATAAATACCCCCTCCTCAAGGGCATTTTCAACACTTCATTTGGAGCAACCTTATGCTGCCAATTTGCATTCTGAACACTTTAGATTTGAGCAACTACATGCTGTCCATTTGAATCCTCAATCCTTTGCCATCATCTAGCCATCTTTGTTAATCATTTGCACCTCCAATCTTGCATTTAGACATTCAAGCAATCATCTAAGGAGCACACAACCAATCCAAGCAAGGGCCAATCAAAGAGGTATCAACAACAAGGGAGGTAAAATTGTTTGTGTTTCATCTTATTTACATTCCTTTTCGTTGTATCACTCTTTTGGCTAATCTTGAGGTGTCCTTGGTATTTTGTCATTCATATTTCTTAGTTATTTTGCACATTTAGAGTAGGATAGATATCAAGGTATCAGTTACAATTTCAGGCCTATAAATACTTTCCCAACCATTCACTGTTTGATATCCTTGTGCAATTTGTTTCTTGCGAATTTGAGAGCTTCCTTGTCCATTATCTAAGTTGTATTTTTTGTTGCTGCATTTTATCATTTTGCTGAGAGTGTGAGAATTAGAAACTTTTACCAACTATTGTTAATTGACTATGCTAAATCCCTTTAGAAGTGTGAATTTACAGTTGAATTAACTTCTATTAGAGAAGTTTTATTTAAGAAGAGTGACTTGAAGGAATCATCACCATTGAAAGAGATTTTTTGCAAGGAAGCCATCTCCAATTGGAATTCTAGAAGTTGTTGAAGGAGAGTCAAGAAGAGCAGTGCTAGGAAAAGAGCTTATTACATCAAGCATGATATCTATTTAATAATTCTTGTTTGAAATGTTGCTTTCTTTTTATTCTTGAGTTTGATATTTGCAATTAGTTCATATTGCAGTTAGTTCATAGAAAATCAGTAATGTCTTGATAAACTTTCATTGCAAATAAGGAAAAATGTGTGAGGAATTTCAATGTATTTAAAGGGCAATTGAATAAGGAAAACCAATGCAATTAAGGGTAAATGCTTAGGAAAGTCAATGCATCTTAATGGTAGAATAAATGAAGGATTTAAGGATAAAAGGGTTGTAAAAAGGGGATCAAATGTTTAAGAAGCTTAAGAGTAGCTTTACTTAATTTGCATTATGTAATGAAGAGTTTTTTTATGCATTTGATTGAGATTGCAATTTTGTATGATCTTCATATATGGAGAATACGTAGAGTAATTAATATCTACTAGGAATGAAATGATGTCAAAACCAAGTATGATCTTTAGCTTATGTTATTAGGTTAATTGTGTCAAGCTTCACTCCTAGGATAAAGATTTCCTAAATCAGGAGTTAGGATAATAGACACTTGTTTATTGGCTCATTTCTTAGTAGACTGTTTGAGGTAGGAAGTCTGGGGTAAACTAAACCCATTGAAGGACATAGCCTACACATAGAGTAAGGTAGCCCAAAGTCAAATTGGCCCTAAGTAGTGTAAGTGATAGATGACTTATTCAGTCATTTACTGGACTAGAATACTATGGCCATAGTAATGTAATGTATCTACATCCTCTTAGATCGAGAGATGATTACATTGTCAGTTCACAATGATCCAATGAGTACATACTAGTTTGGGATTGTGGGATACAAGAATCTAGTTATGTAGGACACACCACTATGCTCAGTTGGCTAACAAAATCAGTTACTCAACAAATCATTTCGATGAAGGGAGGGTCTTTCATTGAAAAATGAATGTGTGGGGGACCGCATTATTAGTCTGTGGTTGGCAAAAAAGCACCTAAGTGATGTTTCTCCTCCACAATAGACATCCAAAGAACCAAGATTTGAAAGGGAAGATCCTGGACCGTCTTACTTCTATTTGGGCAAAAGTTGTTTAAGTTGTGTATGTACGAGCTTATGCTTTCGTACTCTATTATTCATTTTGAAAGGGAAAAAGTTATTTCAATTTCTTTAAATTGTATTTATATGGTGTATTTCAATTTGAAAAGAAAAGAAAAATTTTATTACAATGTTTTACTTGTTTACTTTTGTTAAAAGTTATAAAAATTAAGGAATTTTCATTTCATGTATAGGATAGGTCGTTAAAGAAGCTCTAAACTATTTAGGAATTATCAAGTAGAGATTGCATCATTAGGGTTAAAAGGAATTTAAGGGTTTGAGCTCTACAAGATAGGGCCAAGTATATCAAAATCATCTAAAAGGTAGGGGTTTGCAAAACCATTAAGGTTTCATTTAGATTTGACTCTATGTTGTAGGAGTAGTGATAGCTAAAGGCTGACCACCCACTCATTATAAATCAAGAAAAATATTTTGAACTTTTTTATTTTTTATTTTCATTTTATTTGTTCTATCATTATGCACAATCAATTGTTGTAAATCTCTACTATGTTTGTTGTGAACATACAAATGATAAAATATTTAGAGGGATGTGTATAATGTATTTTACTAGGTTAATGGTGTCGTAAGCAACTACTAATGAATACATCTATATGAATTAGTGACCATATTTATCAGAAATTGCATCATTTGAGCTTGTTACTTAATGGTGACATCTATATTTTGAGTGCATAGTAACTCTTAACAATGACTGACAGTCACAACAATATATAATGTCATCTTTGTGTGGGGTATCACCTAAATTTTCCTAATTGTTTTATCTTTAAAATATCACTGAGATTACTCTCCCGATCTTGGCAAGGCTCAAAGTGTAGAAGAGATCTAAAACCCTCTTATTTGTTGGCTTTTTCCAAGCCCTAATTTGAGGGTAGGTGTCTTCCATGTACAAAATTCTAGTCACATTGTTCACATCTTGGTAAGTGCCTCAAGGTCAGGGGCTAGTGCAGAAAAGAACACCAAACACAATGCAAATTTTCCATGATGCCCTCAAGATGCCCCTACATCAAACAATTAAGGTAAATTAAAGTAAATAGTCCCTCATTTTCTACCCGAAAATTCCAACACACTATTTCCTCCTAAACTCATTCTTTCTACCTCCTTTGATATGCCTTTATCCATCCTAAGAACTACTTCCAACTATGTTACTTGTCACTCTATTCCACCAGCCATGATCTACACCACTTGTCCTTGGCTTGTATTCAATCACAACCCACTTCTCTTTTCGATCAACTAGTCCCTCACATCTACCAGCCTCTTTCCTAGCCACAACATATCCTTTTGTTTGACCCCTAATGACTATAGGTTCCTCCATGCAACTGCTAATCCTCTTGTTCAATTGTCCTATCCTCTAGACTTCCATGTTTCGATGACCTCCCTTCTCCCTACCAACTCGTTGCACTACTTTTTCATTTGCAGCATTGTCACCCATTCTAGTAATGTCACACACCTTTGGAATTAATGCATTCCACTCTTCTCCAATTCACACTTTTGCACTATTGTCAATTTTTCCCTCACTTTCCCTCAATGGCTTCAACTTGTGCTTCTACCCATCCTTATGGTATAGTTGTTAACCCTCCCATCAACACAACATTTCTATTAAATTGTCATGGCCTCCCCAACAAAAGCTGGCACACATCCATTGGCATAATGTCACACAACACCTCATCATGGTACACTCTAATGTTGAATCTCACCTAGCATTATTCCTCCACCAAAATCCAACCTCCTTGTTGCAACTAGCCAAGCCAGTGTGGGTATAGATGCTCGATCTTCCTTAGTCCCAACTTGTTAACCATTTCCATAAACACTAAGTTATTTGTGTTGCCACTATCCTCCACCATATCATAGTATTTACCACTTGCCTTGCATTAGGTCCTAAAATTTTCCTCACCACTCCTGTCGCACCTTAAAGATCTCCACAAAGCGAATAAATCCCCATACTCAAGGTATATCTCCAAAGTAGGTGACCTATCATCACTAAACACAACTATTGTGTTATCTTTTTCCCAGTTTCCTCGACACTCAAATACTCTATGCCCTTCCTTGCCACACTTGAAACAAATCTTGTTGAAAAATGATTTCCTTTTCCTCTCACATCCTCTCTTATCTTGCTGAGAATAACCTCCACGCCCCTCCCAAGCCTCTCTATGGTGAGCATCCTCTACTCTAGCATTTTCCATCACTCTCTACCCTTGTTGTAGCTATTGCAATCATATCCCATATTGTCACAATAGGTCATATCATCTTCTTTCTCTCCATGATATAAATTTCAATCTTCTATTTTGCTACAATAGTGGTTACCCCTTCATTGACCACTTGGGGCTGATCCCCTATCACCACATCTCATCTAGTTTCTCTAGTTCTTCTTCTTTCTTTCTTTCTTGCATTTCCTCCTATCCTCATGTTTCCTATTCAATTTATTCTCTACAATGAGAGCTAACTAGTAGGCATCTTCTATCATCTAAATATTTCACATACATAATTCCTCTTAGATGGATTCCCTTAGTCCATTGACATATTTCTCAACCTTCTAAGCTTCATCCCCATGATGCCCTAACCTAATTGTCAACCAATCATACTCCATAGTGTACACATTTACAGTAATCTCTCCTTGCTACAAATTGTACAACTCCTTCAACAATTCCAATTGGTGATTGGCCATAATGAATTTAGATTTCAACTTTTCCACCCTCTGGTCCCACTTAGCAATGTTAGGATTTCCCTATCTATTTCTTTCCAACTAGACTTCCTTCCACCATATTGCCACATGTCCTTTGAATTTGGTATTTGCAAATTTTACCCTATCAAAGTGCACAATGTCTTCATGCTCAAAATATTCTTGCAAATCCATGATCTAGTCTATCAATTACTCAAGATCTGAATTCCCAGAATAGTTCAAAATGTTCATTCTTGTTCTCTTACCAATGCAGAAAATGGCCTTCAACATTCTCTACTCTTTATCCTCTTTGCTTCCAACTGATTCAACATGATCTTCTTCTTGTTACTCTTCATCACTCTTCTCGACCCTAAGGTTGGGCTTCCTCCAATGATCTTGCTCCAACACATCCACCTGAGATTTTGCATCATCTTTAACATCTCATATATCTTCATTTTTCCTATAATATTCAAGATTTGTGCCCTCTATTCGATAACATCTTGATAACCTCCTTTGGTCAGAATTCTACCCAAAACAGCCTCTTGCAAACTCCCTCACAGTCTATGCTTTGTTTACAAATCTCTTATAATCTGCCTCAACTTGCAAACGTTATTTAATTCCTACAAAGTACAAATCATTGTAGTGCACTTCCTCATTTTTTACTTATCTCTTAATTTACACCAACACTCTCCACCTTGTTTGATAAACTCATTCTAAAAAACTACATTGACTAGGTGTGCTCACACCCACACAACACTGATCCATGATCAACCTTGCTCTAATACCATTTGTTACAAACATGGTCAAAGAGTCCCAAGAACTATCCAACCATTTAGTGAACACAAATAAACACACTACAAAATAACACTTAATATACCTATTATCAATCTGAAGTTGCACCCTTGTTGAACCTGATGTTCAACACCTCAGTGTAACATGGGAAGACCTCTAAAGATGTGGGTTTCTTGTAAGCAGAGGTCAACCTCCGGAGAAGGTCGACTTCCTTTGGGTATCACCTAAACTAATGATCTTGTAAAGGGAAAAGGGAGAAGGAGTACATGAAAATGGAACTAAACTATGGTGATACACCATAATGACAGGAACAATGAGATACTCAATTTACACTTGAATATTGATGATGGAGATAAGATTACACATCAAATTTTGCAAGTCTTGCACTAACATTTCACAAATAGGTTCGACTCACACACTTTTTCCGGATGAGGAAAGAAAGATTTTCACAGACTAGAATCCATGTGTGACTAAATGAACACAATTTGTAATTTGTATAATGATACTTTTGCAAAGGAAGGCATGAAACACAAGAGAAAGTTATGAAGGAATGGAAGAAATTCACAAAAATAACTTGATCATGAACCTGAAATGCACAACACTTTGCAAGAACAAAATGGAAATCTGAACATCAATAGTCACCAAGACAAAATTTATACATCATGCTCCAAAATGAGTTACAGAATTCTGCTAATCTAAGAGAGGACTGTAAAACTCACATACTTCAGAAAAACATCAGGAGAACTCCAAATGAGTTACAAAATCTACATTAGTTGAGAAAGGATTGATAAAAATCACTAACTCTTCAGAGTGTATAATCTGAACTATTTACAGAAAAGGAAAAAATGCCTTATATACAAAAAGAGTGTCGGTCCCCACCCTAGGGGTTTTTTAAAAATGAGTCGACGCCTAGACACGTCGGCCCTAGAAGTGCTTTGGAATGAAGTCAATGAAGCATTTAATGCGCATCCCCTGATCATGTCGGTGAAAGTTCGTCCCTGGGCATGGCCTTCAGATTTTTATAGCCGTCATTATTGACTTGCAGCCTTCGAGTCCGCCATTGGGATTTTGTCAAAGTCACCTTCAATGCTCTGTGACATGGTCATTAATGCCGCTCCACTTCTCCAGCCGTCATCCCCGGCTATTGTCGTGACTCATGGCCTCTTTTGGTCAACCATCTCTGAGGAACAACACCAGATCTACCTGCTAGATTCAGCGCCATTACTTCTCGAGCCAACACCCCAGCTGTGCATATTCTCGAAGGTCAAGGGTTGCTCTGCAGAACGCATGTCGGTGAGAGGTGAATTGTGTTTCCTTGATGCGAGCACATCATACAGTAGCTATCGGCATAACTTAGGACTATCGGCAGGACCTCTCACCGAGCTACGGGAGTTAGACCGATGTTCATTTCCATGGGCAAGTTGATTGCTATCGGCAAGACTGCCCTCTTTTGGCAGGACCTTATAGTGAGCTCCTTTCTTCTCCCTAAGCTCCCTTTATTTCGGCAAGACCCCATCGGGTCGGTGAGACACTATGGCAAAGGCAAGATCCTTCGGCGAGCTTACTCCATGTCGGGGAGACTTTTACAAGTCGGGGAGATATCATAGTGACGACACAACTCTCCCCGAGACCACGATTTAGTCGCCCAGACACCATCGGGTCGGGGATACTTCCCTCCGAACTCATTTCATTTCGCCGAGACCACCCTATTATCGGCAAGACATCACCCCGACAGCCAGATGTTATCGCGATGCCATTTATATCGGCGTGACACTTCGCATCAGTGAGACCTCATGGCGAGCGGCCAGAGTTATACCGATCTCACAAAAAGCCATCAGCAAGACCCCATTGGGTCGGCGAGACCTCTTATCGATGTCCTCATCTCCTGGCGAAGGCACTCCTTTTCACTGGGCCCCTTCGAAACTGGCGGGGGCGGGGTTAAGATGAAACCGGAAATGGGACCGAGGGAGAAAGCAAAGACAAATGAATCCCGGCGGAACCGGGATTGGGACCAAATCCATCCTTGAAACTTCCTTCAAGTTTCAGGTTCGGATTCTGTTCCGATCCTGCCCCCGGCAGCATCCGAGGCATGAAGGAAGAAAAAGAAAAAAAACATAAGGGGGAACCAAGGAGGAGACATCCCTCGAGCACAAGCCACGAAGAAAAGAAAGAAGAACGAGCAGGACCGGGTTCAGAACCGGAACGGAAGCAGGAACCGGAACTTTGGAAAAGTTCCAAGTTCGGGTTTCAACCTGGTCCTGGGCTCCGGCCCGTCAAAAGAAAGAAATGCACAAAACAGGAGACAAGGCGGGATCGGAACTAAAACCGATCCCGAGCAAAACACAGCGGGGGCGAGAGCGGAAACAAACCCGAAACTGAAACTTTCATCAAGTTTCAAGTTCGGATTCCGTCCCAAACCCGCCTCCGACAAAGGCAAGGAAGAGAGGAAAAAGGACAAGGAAGAAAAGAAAGGGAAAAAACTACCCCATGGTCAAAACGCAAGGTTAAAGAAGAGAACTAGACGCACATAAGCGTGGAACTAGAACCGGAATGAAAAAAGGAACTGAAACCTTGGAAAAGTTCCAAGTTCAAATCCCGACCTGGTTCTGCCCCCGGTAGAACAAGGAAAAGGAAAGAAGAAAGCAAAAAGGAAAGAGGGAAAGACAAGGATAAAATATAATAAAAAAATGAAAACCCACCCCTAAACCGAAGACCTACACGCTGGGCTCAACCCTCTTGGGAGCCACATTTAATCCACGTGCTGAATTAAAACATCATTTTCCCTTGGATCTGCACAAGAAGCAAACAAGTTAGAAAAAAATGTGATCCTGATGCAAGTGTTCCTCCATTTGGTCTTCGATGGATTACCTAGCTTGATTGAGCCCATAGGTGAAAATTGGGTAGCAATACCATTAGAAGAATGATGGAGAAGTGAGAGCTTGGTGGGAAAACTAGCGAGGGTGGAGGTTTGAAAGTTGCAAAGTGTAGTATTCCACGCCTCTTGACGGAATTCTTACACACAATATTAGGTTTGATTTTTGTTTGGGTTTGTTTTTCTTCCCTTTTTGTTTTGAGTTTGTTTGCCAATAATGCTAAAAAGGTACTAAAAAGCACATACATATAGTTGAAACTTCAAATAAACTAAACTACTGAGATAACCTTGAGTAAACTGCTCAATTTAGAAGTCAAATATGATTTCTTCATTTCATGATAGGATACATACAATAGATAACTTACATCATATTTAAAACTAAATACATCTTATACCATATTTTAACTTATAGCCATGTAGCACTATGAATAGGAATTTGCTACAGTGACAAACCCCAATGAAATGCTCTCCCTTCTTGGAAATCAGACTTCTCCACTCTAAATCTAGAATGGAAAGCCTTCTATAGCTAGGGTGCCCCTTTTTGGCCAGTTTGCAGCCTCAAGAAAGAGGCATTTCTTTTTCTTTTTGTTGTTTGAACCCTTCAAGAGGGTGGCTAGCTGCAGCAGCTAATTACAACAAAAAAAACTCCTCCAAAACTCTCAACTTCTGAGCACAAGAAGAATGGAGACTATGGTTGTCACAAGCCCTCAGAAATTGACGCAAAACCCTTTGCCAACAGCTCCTTGTTTCACTAATTTGCACTCCAAATTTGAATCAGCAACCTTAAGGTGGTATTTCACACCCTCAAGCAGCTCCAAAATGAAGAACAAACCCCAATTAGGCTCACACAACTACAGAAATCAGGAAACCCTTGTCTCCTTCTTCCTCCAAAGCCAAGCTCTCAAGTTTCATGAAGCAAAATAACCAAGCATTTGAAAGGGTCGAACTTTTCCCTTCAATATATATGTTTTAACATTGAAAACACTATTCATTAAAGTGAACACTATTCACTTTAAGTTATGTCATTTTCACTTTATAAGTGAATAGTGTCAAATAAAAATAAAGTGACCCCCTCCAATTAAAATACACATGGTCCCTAGGCAAAAAGGGTGAAATAGGAGATAATAACAAAATTAATCACCTTCAACAAGCCGAACACCACAATTTACCCTATTACTGAACTTTGGGGATCAACATTGCTGACAGACAACCCGATGACCATCACAAATGACCCTCTATCCAAAATTATTAGCCTACGAGGGTCAGCATAATAGGCTAATCCATTGATGTTCAGATGTCTAACTAGAAGGGGACATCACAGTCTGCCCTCCCTGAAATTGCTTGTCCCCAAGCAATCTCAACTCTAGATGTTGTAAAATGTCCTCGCTCTCCCATGTAGCATCCTCTACTAGAAAAGTCCTTTCATTTAATTAGATATTCCCTAATGACCCATCTCCGCAACTATCTCTTTCTGACATCTAAGATGGCCTCATGTACTAGAATCAATTTCCCTTCATCATCCAAGGGTGGTAAAGCTGTGGAAGGAACAACATGTTGTCCTAATTCCTTATTGAGGCGTGACACATGAAATACATTGTGTACCCTGCTATCTTCCAATAAATTCAACTCATAAGCCACCTCGCCTACCTTCTTGATGATCCTAAAGGGTTCGCAGTACCATGGTTTGAGTTTCTCCACACCACTCTTCCTAAGAGTAGACTGGCAATAGGGCTGCAACATCAGATACACCATATATCCCCAACCTCAAAAGACCGCTCCACTCTCCTCTGGTCTACATATTGCTTTTGCTGATTTTGTGCCTTTTGGATGTTCTCATGAAGAGCCCTCATAATATCTTGTTTCTCCTGTAAAATATCCCCAGCACTGGGTACTCTACTGTCACTCAACAATAAATCAAGAAAGTTGGGCACCTCATACCCATATAATGCCATAAACGGGGATATCTAAATTGACATTTGGTGAGTAGTATTATAACAGTACTCACAAAGATGAATCCACTTCACCCAACCCTTTTGCTGCCCTGCTATGTAGTTTCAGAGATATCCTTCCACCCATTTATTTACAATCTTCGTCTAGCCATCTGTCTGCAGGTGGTAGCTAGTGCTCAGAGTAAGCTCAGTCCCACAAAGCCTGAATAGCTCTTGCTAGAAGTGGCTCAAGAACTAACTATCCCTATTGCTGACAATGCTCTAAGGTAGCCCATGCAACCTGAATACCTCACTGAAAACAACTCTTCTACCTATGTGTTGACGTGGTTTTTGCGACTACACCAACACAGAATAAAGTTTCCAACGGCTACTCTATCCTCTCTTGAACAAAGTTTCCTACATGCTAAGATTGCAAGATAGATCATACATTTAACTCCAAGGTTCCTTCATGCAATAGAATACCCTCAGTTGGCTCGATGTGTTTTGCTAGTATTTCAAGGGGACTTACACAATTGTTTGATAACTGACAACAGACAGTATATTAAGGGCTTTCGTGTGATTCGAATGATTTGGCAAGTGAGCACAAGTTTCCTAATTCTAACCAGGAATGAACTGAATTTAAAAGAGTGTAGGGCCTAAGAAGTTTACGTTCTATCTAAGGACGGGACGTGGGATCAATCTTGACAGACTTCGACCAGACTCTGCTCTGCCTCACGTTGGACAACTTACACAAAGTTGGTGCAATCTTCAAGGGAGTGACAAGAGGTTTTCAAATTATAATTCAACATATAAGTACCATCAGAACCACGCATACACATACATGAATCACAATCGAAGTTAAGTTTATAAAGTTTTCCAGTCAACCACACAAGGCAAACTTGCCGTCAACAAGCTGCTAGTGGTATGGATAAAAATGAAGTTGCCTCGATTAACTCCACAAGTCCACAACTAACATCTACTTGCATGAAAATGAAAACTACTCTACTTTACGCTACTTGAAGTCGAAGGGATGAAGAAACCTCGCTAGCTACTTATAACAAAGATGAATTCATAATTCAATGAAAGATCTTTTATTACAATAGTTTTTTGCAACAATCTCTTACAAAGTTTTCAAAGGAAAACTTTCCTTCTCCTTCAAACTACGCTATGCTAAGATATTACAACTAAAGTGTCTCTGCTCTATTCTCTACTCTGATCTCTAAGCTCTACTTCTACTGAAGTACAAATGAGGGGGACTCCCCCTTTTATAGTTGGCCAAGTCCAACGGACGGCTCAGATTACAATCGGCTGGATGGCCCAGATTGTGCCACCTCAGCCCTAAACAAGATTCACCCTAAAAACCACCATAATGGAGAGTGGGGCAATAAATGAGCAATTAATGGCCACCATCTTCTAGAAGATTCCCGTTTGCAGACGTGTTCGCACTGTTCTTTGATCTTCTTCTTGATGTTGTTCTTCAACTTTGCTCAAGCTTCCATTATTTTCTCCATCTTGAGTTATACTAAGTCTCAACACTTAGCCATTTTTTGCTACTTTTCTTCCTTCGAGGTTGAAATGTAATCGTGGAGTACTTGCTTCATCATTTAAGTCATCACTACCTGGTCTTGACGTTCCTCCTGCAAAACAAGCAAGGAGAAGGGTATTAGAACATTTTATAATATAAACTCAACTTACTTACCATATTTTCACGCTTCAACTTCCAAGAGTTCATCGTTTTTCCTTAGCCAATTTTACGTTCAAATTCTTCATGCCTTAGCCAAATTTCCAACCTATCTTGCATTTTGCTCGGTGCACTTCACTTTGGCATTTCATCCAACTCAGGCTCGAGAAAGAAAAGCTTTCATCAGGAACTTGATCAAAAATCATCTAGGCGATCACTTTCAAATTCATCCGCCAAGGCATTTTTAACACATTTTATCCCTTGCCTTAGAAAAATTTTAAATTTTCCCCTTAGGAAAATTCATCAACCTGCCCATCAAAAATATTCACCTTGAAGGCCTCGGCAAAGTGTGGAAGACTTTAAAATCCATTCCTCGTCGCAGACGTCCAATACCCAGAAGAAAATTTTCTTCAGAACGCGTTGAATGCATGGGTACACAACGAACGGGTTCATTTAATTTTTTGAATTTTGGACCTTAGAAAAATAATTTTCATCAAATTTAATCCATTTCTTCAACTCCAGGTGCATTTCCTTGCTCTGACTTGAAGACTTTAATTATCCTTGCGAAGCTGACACTTTTAGACTCTTTCCTATCAATTTGCCTATGCCTTAGCAAATTTCTTCATCCCTCAGCAAGCTTGGGCGTACTTCCCTCTAGAGGTGAAAAATTTTACGCCTTAGAAAATTTTAAGTCCTCTTTCAAGTTTGGGCGCATTTCACGTGGCTTACTTCAAGTTTTGACACTTAGAAAAATTTCAAACTTCTCCTCCATGGCTTTGGGCGCAAATCCACCCCTGGACTTTAAATTCTTGCTACTTAGAGAATTTATTTCCTTCTAGCTCAAGGGCGCAAATGGCATGGGGAGCATCATATTTTCCATACTTAGAAGATTTTGATTCACTTTCAAAGTGGGGCGCATTTCACCCATGGAGCTTCCAGTTTAACTTGCCTTAGAAGTTTCTTACCTTGGAAAATTTTCAAAATTTCCACTCTTAGCTTTAGGCGCAATTGGAGGGGTCTCCTTTCAATTTTCACTTCTTAGAAATTTTTATTCATCTACTTCAATTTAGGCGCATCCACCACCTTGAGGTTTCACTTAAAATTTCTCAAACTCCATCATCTTGTTGGGCGCATTTGCTTGGTCAAGCTTCCAATTTAAGAAACTTAGAGCATTTTCTAGCCTCTTCTCAGCTTGGTGGGCGCATTTAGCACATTGAACTTTCAATTTGTTATCTTCAAACATTTTTCCAACTCCTTCCTCAAGCCTAGGGTGCAAATAACCATGTGAGCTTTTAATTTGATGACAGCAAAGTTTAGAGGCCCCTCTTTACCTTGGGCGCATTTAGCAAGGGCTACTTCCACTTTTGAGTACTTAGAAAGTTTCTTCAAGCCTCTCATCTTGCTGGGCGCATTTGGAGGTGTGGGCTTCAAGCTTAAAGTACTTAGAATATTTTACCACCAACTCCTTAAGATCAAGGCGCATTTTCACATGTCTACCTTCAATTTTTTAACACTTAGAAAAATTTAACTTTTCCCTCAACATCCCTCTTGACTAAGGCACAGTTAAGGGTAGTAGCTTCAAGTTTTGAACATTTAGAAGTTTCAAACTCCTCCAAATCAAGGCGCATATTGACCCTCAAACTCTCACTTTTTAACACTCGCCTTAGAAAATTTTAAGTTGTCTTCTTTTAAGCTCAAGGCGCAAATGATGGGGTCTTCTTTCAGTTTAAGCTCCACACTTAAATTCTCTTCCAGCTGACCCCTCCAGTCAAAGGCGCGTTTGACATAGCCAGCTTCCACTTTAGAAACTTTAGCCACCTTCCTCTTCCTTGGGCACAAATGATCCCTTCTAGTTTCATTTTCCAACACTTAGAAAAAAATTTCCAAGTGACTCCTTTTTCCTAGGCGCATTTGGAAGGTTACACTTCAAATTTAAAACACTTAAACTTTAAATCACCTTCTTCTCAAGCCAAGGGCGCATTTGTAAGGGGAAACTTTCATTTTTCTATGCCGTATAAACTTTATTTACTCTCCTTGAAGTAGGGCGCATATCAATGGGTGAGCATCCAATTTTCATACTTAGAGAATTTTTTAAACTCCTCCACTAGCTAGGGCACAAATCAATGGCCATGCTTTCACCTTGGACACTTAGAAACTTTTCTACCCATCCTTTTCAAGGGTGCATTTTACCCCTTGAACTTTCATTTTAACTTGCCTTAGAATTTTTCACGCTACCTCTTGGCACTTGGGCACATTTTGAGTGTCAAGCTTCAAATTTGAGTGCCTTAAAAAACAATTTCAAGTCCCTTTCAACCTCCTAGGCGCATTTGGGGTGCCACACTTCCAATTTCACACACTTTGAGAAATTTTCAACATTCTTCAAGCTTGCAAGGGCACATATGTGATAGGGAGCCTCAAATTTGCAAGACTTAGAAAATTTCCACCAACCTTCAGCTTTTAAAGGCGTTTTTCACTGGTTGGACTTGAAAATTTATCAACTTCAGTGAATTTTATGCCATTTGTCAAATTTAGAGTGATTTGTTCATGCTAACCCTAATTTGCTATTTTTAGAAAGTTCATCAATTTTGCACTTCAAGCTAATTCCAAGTTCCAAAAGGCTGGATTTTGCTTTGTTCTAAACCTCAGGATGTGTTTGTGCTACTGATGCCTGATATTTGTCTGTACCTGCTATTTTAGCAACTTACTAAAAATAGCAATTGCTCAGAAAGTCTTCAAATTTTGCGTGTTGATTGCCTAAAGTGTGGTGATCATGGCTGGAGGCTGCATTTGTATGATTGTCATGTTTTTCCCTTGAATTTAGGGAACCCTGATTCCTCTGTACCAGCCTGCTAAAAATAGTAAGTGTCTGATTTTCCATCCTCTGCAACTCTGTTTGATCTGAAATTCGCGCCATGGGATCTTTATCAACTGCTTGACCTGTTCATACTGACGCTTCATGCTGACCTGCTATTTTTGGCATGTTTCTGGAAGTGGTTTACTATTTATAGCAACTGCCTATTTTTGAGACCTCCACAACTCTGATTGACTTGAAATTTGAATGACGTGCTCCTCACCACATGACCTACCTACTGACATTGGTGCCTGCTGCTGACTTTCTATTTATAGCCAGTTTCTGAAATGACTTACTATAAATAGTAAGTGCTCTATTTGCTTTCAAATTTTACCAACAGATAGCTTGGAAGATGCTAATCGTGGTGGTATACCCCAGTTTTTGAAAATTCTGACATTTTACCCCTCTTTTTGGGTCCCAAAGTTGGAAACCCTAATTCATCTTGCATTCATATCAAATGACCTTCGTTTGTCTTCATTTCTGTTGCATTGCGATCAGTTTGTGATTCTGAAGTGCTGGGAGGCAGCTGTCGGGATGCATCTACTAAAAATAGTAAGTTCCTTAATAAGTGACTATCTTTGTTTGCATGTCACATCACTACGAAGCTCTCGAAAAACCCACAAGGAATATGTAGACATGCAAAGAAAATGCTGACATGTAAACCCTCAAAATAGCCTCTAAAGGCTGAATTCTGAAAGTTGTTATCTCGCTTTGCATGTCACACCATCGCGAAGGTCTCGAAAAACCCAGAAGGAATATCCATACATGCAAAGAAAAACTCTGCATCTAAGCCCTGAAATCTGCCCCAGAAGCTAGACTGCTAAAAATAGCAAGTTGTTCATTTCAGCTCAAGTTTTGCACACGAGCAGCTTGATGTGTTCTAAAGGCAGTGTGACTATCGGAATTTCAAAAATACTAACGAAATGCCCTGAATTGCACACTTACTAAAAATAGTAAGTTGCCAGAATCTGACAAAATTTTAGTGAAAACCTGCTGGAAACACACTGACTTCAACATTAGTCTCAATTTTCAATTTATTCACCTTACTTGACCTCAGATTGGCTGAAAAGATGGAAACCCTAATTCTATAGACTTGGCCAAATTTCACGCTTAGGCTCACAGATGGGAACGTCCCCAGAAGGCAGACATCAGAAAAGAGACAGACAGAGAGAGAGACAAAAACCAAAGCCAAAAGACCAGAATGTAGCAAAAAAATTAGGGGTCCCCATCTTGAATGGGTGATGTGTGAAAAGGTCACAACACTATGTAGCTGAATATGTAGCTTCTATCAAAAAAAAGTGAGCATACTTTGTGAGGCGATCTACAACTACATAGATACAGTCTCTACCCTAGGCTTTCAACAAGCTTGTGATAAAATCCATCGACAAACATTCCCACTTCTTGTTGGGAATTGGAAGTGGCTGAAGTAACGCAGTAGGATAGGTGTGTTCCTGTTTATTCTATTGACAAACAGGACACTCTTTGACATATCAAAGGATATTTGACTTGAGTCCTTTCCAAGTGAAACATCCCCAAACTTGCCTGTATGTTTTGAAATATCTGAGATATTCGGTCGTGGGTTCATCATGAAAGGCCCTCAATATTGTGTTCTTCATCTCTGATCTTGGGGTCAAAAAAATCCTCCCTTTGTAAATGATAAGATCATTTACAAAGGAATATATGTTGTCTTGCACTGAACCTTCAATGATGCCAGAAGCCCAAGAGTCTTTGGCATACTCTGCTGTAATCATATGCCTCCAATTCTCTGAGATCTCAACCATGGAGCTCAAATGTGGTCGACGAGATAAGGCATTAGCAACAACGTTCTGAGTCCCTTTTACATAGGCAATGTCAAAGTTGTATGATTGCAACTTACTAACCCACTTTTGCTGACGATCATTGAGATCTCGCTACCCTAGGAAATGCCTCAAGCAGTTATGATTGGTCTTAACACAAAATTTGCTTCCCACAAGGTACTACCTGAATTTGGCCAATGCATGCAAGATGGCCAACATCTCCTTGTCATAAATGTTGTAGCTCCTCTCTGGTCCTCTTAACTTTTGGCTTTCAAAAGCTATTGGATGCTTGTCTTGCATGAGGACTCCGCCAATCCCTTCACCCAAGGCATCACACTAAAGCTCGAAGGGTCTAGTGAAATATGGTAATGCAAGGAAAAGACAAGAAGTCATCAACTACTTAAACTTCTCAAAACACTCCTGTGCCTCAAGAGTCCAAACAAATGCCCCTTCTTTGTTAGGTCTGTAAGTGGCACTGCATGATGTGAATGCCCACTAACAAATCAGCGGCAAAAACTACACAAGCCCAAAAATCCTCAAAGCTAAGTAAGATTCTTGGGATTCGACCACTCAATAACAGCTTTGATCTTGTCAGGATCCATACGCACACCCTCTGCACTGATAATATGACCCAAGTACAGCAACTCTGTCATACCCAATTCACACTTTGATTCTTTGGCATACAAGGACTCCCTATCAAGAATACCCAGTATTGTATCCAAATGGCCAATATGCTCCTCCCAAGCCTTGTTGTACACCAAGATGTCATCAAAGAAAACAAGTACAAACCTCCTCAGCTATGACTGGAAGACCTTGTTCATAGTGGATTGAAATGTAGTAGGTGCATTGGTTAGCCCAAATGGCATAACCACAAACTCAAAGTGTCCACAATGAGATTTGAATGTTGTCTTCTCAATGTCCTGCTCTTTGACCCTAATCTAGTGATAACCGGATCTCAAATCTATTTTTGAGAAGTAATGAGCGTCATGAAGCTCATCAATCAACTCATCAATGCGAGGAATAAGGTATTTGTTCTTAATCATCCTCTTATTCAGTACCCTATAATCAATGCACATCTGTAGTGTACTGTTGGGTGAAAATTATGTAATCAACTTTTGATAGATTACACAACTTGGTTTCAGCCACAGCTATGTGAGATCAAATCTATCCTCTCAGCAAGCAGAGGTTCTCTTCTTACTGCTAACAATGCTAAGTAAAATAAATTGAAGTATTTACACAATGTACACTATATTCATGAAGTGGGGGGTGCATGTCGTATTCATCCTTCTCTCTTTTTGCAGAGAAGATGTTGTATAATGCTTCACAACTAAAAATTCTTGATTCACGATACTTAAACTTACCAAAAATCTATACAACTGAGATCTCTATCTTGACAAAGCACAACTTAGACATACCAGATAGGATTATAACAAACAAAGGCGCAAAGTCATTTCGTAGCCTTTTCAACAACAGATCTGTGAGAAATGTAGAGTCTATCACATTAGAAGCACAAAGTCTTCTTAGATGCAGCAATTCCTTCAAATAGCATGAATGATTACAAGCTCAAAGTCTTGTAGATCCTTCAACCAAAAGTATCAAAACACAAAGCACAAATCCAAATAAAAGATGTAACACAAAGTTTACATGAATTACTTGAAGTCCTTCAGATTTCATAAACTAATCACCTCCAATCTTAACCAAATTCAAAAGACAATTGATCCAACGCAAATTTTGGTATGCAACTCCTTCCTTTATTGATAAGATTTAGATTCATAAAGTTGAAAACAAATTTTCATACACTTGTTGCAAAATGAGCAGCACCTCGTTGCAAAACCTAAAGGTAAGCCATTACAAAAGGAATCCCTC
Source organism: Sequoia sempervirens (assembly GCA_007258455.2). Lineage (NCBI taxonomy): Eukaryota > Viridiplantae > Streptophyta > Pinopsida > Cupressales > Cupressaceae > Sequoia > Sequoia sempervirens. The sequence goes on along the minus strand of VDFB02050638.1, from coordinate 24,119 downwards.
ATATTTAGAGAAAGAGGGATGAGCAAGATTGGGAATTAGTTGAGAAAATTAAGTAAATCAAGTGGGTGATTTTAGGAGATCTCACCTAACTTTGACCAAAGTCAAAACGTAATTTTTCTTAATGAAATTACATCTTACAAAAGACATCTAAGATGTCAGAAAATATTTACAAAATGCATAAAAGGATGCATCAAAAAGATCTAACTCTGGAGATTAGGAATCCTCATGGTCCCTTGCTTGGGTGTGGAAGTCTTCATATCTCTTCCTAGTCTCCTCCATGAATACCTCATCCGGACTGACGGTGTAATCCACAATGGTGTGAATCCTCGTGATAGATCTCATGGCGGATGAGTGAACCTTTTTGCACCTATCAAGATGTGTCCTAAGGTTTTCAAGGGAAATCCTGGCATCACAAATGACGTTCATAGAGGCATCTGAGAAATCTGCACTATCTACTAGCTTCATGGTAGCCTCTTTGAAAATCCCAGAAAGTTCCATAGCTGGAAGGAAGATTCGGTTTTCCTCGAGGAGCTGTCTTGGTAACTCCTTAATCCCTTTTTCAAGGATTGCGCGATTGACTTTGGTGCAGAGACACTAAAAATTAGTGCCCCTACACCAGCCAGTGTTAGAAACTTTTTTGGAGTCCAAGTTTGGTTAATGGCATTGTTTTTCAGTGCCACTGCACCTAAGGTGTAAAGTTTTGAAACAAAGTGTCAAGGCATTGAAAAAGCCTGCCCTGACACCTAGGTCATAAAAATTGCAAGTGTAGTGACGTGAGATTTTAGCACCTTAATAAATGAGGGGAAACAATATTATGGATGAAGTGAAATGATGTTAAAAATTAATGCTTGACAATTTTAAAGCATGGATTTCTTAATGCCAACACTTTGAAACACGTTTTTGAGTGCATTCGGCCTTCATTTCACCACCATGGCATATATGAACAAGACTCAATGCAATTTCACTCACAAAACGTGAGTTCACTTCATAAACCCGCACCAAATCTTTGACAAAGAACCATGTAAGAAGAAATAAAACACGTATGAAACTAACATATAAGCAAAAAACAAAAAAAATGTGTATCAAGCAAGGAAGTTATCTTAAACACAAACAATGGAGGTTCCTTTTTGTAACTTTGCAAGAGAAAAATGTTGTTAGGGTGAAAGAAACACCCACGTATTAGCACAAGAAACCACAGATAAAAGAAGAGAAGGAAAATGCATGGGTTTTGATCAAGAACGAATGGAGACGCTATGATAAATCAAAACATACTTGCAAATCACTGTCAAGATAAAACACGTTTTGATAAAAGAAGAAATGGTGAAAAGAAAGAAATAAAAACATACCTGAAACAAAAAGAAAACTCAGCTCGAAATGCATGTGATCTCCAAAAATGCATTTTTGAGAGGAGTTCGTCCAACAAAGAGGAATGAAGATTGAAGATCAAAAGTGATGAACAAGAGACATAAAATCACTTTTAAGTGATCTCCCAGCATTGTAAAAGAACTTAAGTCGCACATTAAATGGCAACATAAAAAGTGGCAAAAATGACTCAAGTGTAACTAGGTCAAAAATGACCGCCCTAGTCATGAAAATGACTAAGTCTAGAAATTAGGTGCAAGGGTGCTGAAAATCAACACCTTTGCACCAACTTGAAAATTCACTTTAAGTGCAATGGTGGTGAAAAACCCTTCCCTTGCACCTGATACTTTAGAAAATTTTCCTCATCAAAAGTAGGGCGCTTTTTTTTGCACCAACTACACATTTGACAATTTTCATGAAATATCAACAGTGAGAGGTCACGAAGGTACTCATTTCAAAGGTCTTCGTGAGGTGAATACAGTGGGATGCTCAAACTGACCATCTAAGACTTTAGAATGCAATTCAAGGTGGGTCAAAAATTACCTTGTTTTTTGTGCTTGAACTTCACAGACCTAGGAAATAGATGAGTTTCGTAGGGGGGTTATCCGTGGAACGAGCGCTGCTAGATTCTAGGATAACAACTAGCTCCAGTTGTAGATCTTTCTTCAACTATTATTTAAAAAAAATTAAGGGAGAAGAACTCCAGAATTCAAGTGCCTTTATCCATCCATTGGACTTGGAGTTAGGAAACGACGACGACACAACTTAAAAACAAAAAGACACAAAGGACTTTAAAAATAAAAGTATTTACATACCCACGCCAGTCACTTTAATATGTAAAGTGCTTGAGATGTTTCCCATTGTGAGGAAGGGTGAATGGTGTTCCATCTCCATATGCTAACAGAAAACTATTCTCACCGTGTAATTGTTGAATTGTGAAAGGTTCCGTCCACAGTGAGTCAAAATTTTCATGCATAACTTTTGGTTCTCTTCATTTATCCCAAAGGAGAATGAGATCACCAACTTGAAATTCCCGAGACTTAGCTTTCTTATCAAAAAAATTCTTCACCTGATCTTGATGTTCTACAATGCGATCAACCACCTGAACTCGCTTTTCCTCCAGTTCAAAAAGATACATCATACGTTTATCAACAGAGTTGTCAAAAGTCTCGTTCTCAATGGCTCTAACCAACTTGAGAGCTAGAATTTCCAAAGTTATAGGAATCTCAGCATTCAACCCATACAAGAGCTGAAAAGGTGGCATGTCGATTGCTCACTTTGGAGTTATCTTTTCTGCCCATAGAGCATCATACAGAGCCTTGTGCCACAGATGTTGATTCTCATCTACCAGCTTACGAATGAGTCACCAGATTTTTGTTGCTCAATTCTGCCTAACCATTTCCTTGCAGATAATAATCTGAAGAATGTGACAAGGTAATGTCATGTTCGAAATAGAACTCAATAATATCACTTGATGAGAAGGCAGATGTGTTGTCAGCAACAATCTTGTTTGGCACAGCGAACCTGGAAATAATGTTTTCTTTCAAGAAATTACTCACCACTTCAGAAGTAGCACGCTTAGTAGGGATGGCTTCCACCCACTTGGTGAAATAATTGGACATAGTCAGGACATAGATGTTTCCAGCACTTGATGATGGGTTAACTCCATTGATAAATTTGATTCACCACTATTGGAAAGGTTCTTCAATTACAACAGGCTTTAATGGCAAGGCTGCCAACTTAGGTTTGCCAATGAACTGTTGACACAGCTCGCACTTACGCACCCAAGAGTATGCATCTTGAAAAAGAGTTGGCTAGTAATATTTAGCTCTTAGTATTTTATGAGCAGTTACCGACGTGGATAAATTCCCTCCACATGCCAAATCATGGTATGACTTCAACAATTTTTGTTTTTCTTTATCGACACACCGCAAAAAAGTGTCATCTACTACACGCTTGTACAATCCGTTGTCCCACAAGACAAAGTCAGTCGATTTAAGCTTGATGGTCATCTTTTCTTTTGAAGTCAAAATAGCAGGACACTCTCCATAAGTAAGGAAATAATAGACATTAGAATACCACTCATTAGTGGTGCTAACAAACAACACCATTGGGAGTTCACTTGGCTCCTCCTCTTCAAATTTTGGAACTGTAGCATAAGGATTATTCTCAGCAATAAGCTAACACAATCCACACCCACATACCAACTTAGTAGGATTTTTATCCATGTCATACTCCTAAATTTTGGCAATCCAATTGCCTCTCTTTGTTCTGAACTCCTGCTGCGTCAAGATGGACTTGACATTTGTATCCGGAACCAAAACTGTGACATGACTGTTAAGTATGTAGAACCTAAAGTGCTTGACCGTCTTAACAATGGAAAAGGCGTGCTTTCCATTTGTGATTATTTCAACTCGTAAGCCTTGAGAGTACAACTCATGAACACCATTGGAGATTCAAAACCTTCATCATTCTCCTGCACCAAGATCGCTGAGAGTGTATGCTCGGAAGTGTAACTGTACATAATGAAATCCTTTGTGTAGTTTGGGAAAACTAACACTGGTGCATGAGCAATAGCATCCTTGATGTCTTTGAATGCAGATTTCCCCTCTATCTTCCAATGGAAAGTAGAAGATCCTTTCATCATATTCACAATATGACGACTCTTCTCTACAAAGTTGGGAACAAACCTTCGCAGAAAGTTCACCTTCCCGAAGAAAGAATGAATGGCGTTCTTACTAGATGGTAAAGTAACCCTTATATGGCTTTGACTCTTTCTAAGTCTATCTTGATCCCTTATATGGAAACAATGTGACCAAGGAGTTTTCCTTCAGTGACCCCAAAGATTGACTTTTTGGGATTCAATGAAATTCCATGCTGTCGATACCTCCCGAAGACCTGACATCGGTGATAGAGATGTTTTGAATTCCTTTTAGAAAACACTATGAGATCATCAAGATAAATCACAATAAACTTACCTATGACACCACGGAAAGCTAGATCCATAGCCCATTGAAATGTTGCACTAGCATTGATAAGACAGAACGAAATCCTGTGATACACAAAGGGGCCCCATGGTGTTATAAAAGTTGTCTTGTATTGATCACTTGCGTTAACCTCATTCTGATTATAGCCAAAAAAACCATCTAGCATGGAAAGCATTTCAGACCCAGTGACGGTTTGAAGGACCTGATCCGTCACTGGAAGTGGATAATTATCTTTTAGAGACAATTGATTCAGGTTCCAAAAATCCACACAGATGTTAATCTCGCCATTCTTCTTTTGAATAGGAACAATATTGGCTATCCACATTGAATGATGGATAGAGAAAATTATTAGTGCATCCAAAATTTTCTGAACCTCAGATGGAATAGTGCTGGAAATTTTTGGATTATACTACCTCTGTTTTTGTTTGTATGGTTGTGCTCTAGCCTTTAATTGGATATCATGTTGAACCTCCTTGGGCCTAAAAGACTTGAGTTCTTCATACAAATATGCAAGAACATCCATATATTCATTGCAACAATTCAAAAAATTGCTCTCTTTCTTCAAAAGTACAACACTTTCTGATATTCACTATTTTTGGGTTACTTTCAGTCCCCAAGTTTACTTGGACAATCTCCTTGGATGAATTAGAATCTGAGGTTTGTTTCTCAATGAATCAATCATGCTTGTCAAAAATCCTTTCAAGGGATACCAACCCTTTGGGGATTTTATTTCCTTTCAATTGTATAACTTCTTCTCTGGTAGTTGGATCAATGTTAGAAATAGACTCTCATGGTGGAGAATCACTTCCTTCAAAATATAACTCATCAAAGTTCTCTACCTTTTCCAAAAAGGTGATGATCTGACTGTCATCGTTGAATATCTGCCAGTTCTCTAAGTTATCAGGAACGTTGGGGCGAAAAACCAATTCAATAGTATACTTTGAACCGTGAAAATCCTTATGTGGAACAAGGAAAGTAGCTGAGACTGCTAAAGAGTCAACTCTTTCATTATACTCTCTTGGGACTGTAGATATGTTGAAAGCATCAAATTCTTCAATGTTGTCCCAAACCAGGTTCATGTAATGCTTCAGTCTATCATTTTTAGTTTGGTATAATTTTATCACTTGATAGACTATTAATTCAACATCTCCTTGAGCATGAAGATTCTTAATGCCTTTCTTTCGAGCAACCTACATTCCCAACAACAATGCTTCATATTCAGTGGTGTTGTTGGTGTTGTCAAATTGTAGTTTGAAAGAAAAAGGAAAAATCTTCCCCTCAGGAGAAATGAAAACCGTGCCTGCTCTAGATCCGGTAGATGAGAAACTACCATCGAACTCGAACAACCAAATATCATCTAAATCTCCAAGGCCAACAGCATCAATGTTACACCTCAAATTGTATAGTTACTATTTCCTAGGGTAATTGATTGTAACAGATGAATCAATATGATGAATTAAACATTAATGTTCTTGTTATCAATATGATGGTGTTCTATTTAAATTATGGTCTCATTTGATTGCTACTTCTATTGATGTAAACCTAGATGAATGTTGCATACAAGTTGATGAATAATGCTTATTCTAACTTTTGAGCTATTTTATGCCCTGTTGTTAACATATGACTCTCGTTGCCATGTCATCATGTGTAGGTATGAAGACCATCCCTCCAGATAGAGGAGAAACATCATTCGGGGAGGAGCTTGGTCGAGTAAATAGTAACGAGAACCAAATGAGCATACATACACGTCATTATAGGTTTTGTGAAACCAAGTCAGTCATGTTGGTCTTGATAAGTCATCCTTAGGCTTTTGGAGTTTTGTTTACTTCTTTGTGCTATGTAAGTGATGTTTACTTATTTGTCTGACTTATTGTGCTTTGACCTTTTTGTGGTTAACGTGAATGGATATATGTGAATAGGTTGAGTGGGTATGTGAATACATGTGTATAGTATGTACACGTATCCATATATATAAACATATCGATACCGACATATGATTGGCAGATGGATATGCCCATACGTATGTGTCGATATGGTATACATATACATATGAGTACACTATGCTATATACTACGATATACATGTAAATATGTACACACGCTACCTATTATCTAGATATTAATTATATTATTTTAATATATTTTCCTTGGAATTTACATATATGTGTATATACACATATACATAGATATGTATATTGAAAGTGTGCTGACTAGATCACAATATACATATTCACCAACTTTAATATGTAAATGTGTATATATTTATATCTGTAAAAATACATACATTTAATATTATATAAATATATATATATGTACTATAGTTTTTACCTAAATATATATATGTATATATGAGCATATTTAAATTATAATATTTAAATATATATACAAATATATATATTAAAGTAAAATGAAGCTATAATAATATATATGTTAATATATATATAACTTGGAATAAGGTGGAAATCGATATAATTTATAAAGGACTTTATTTTAAATAACATAAAGTCAATAGATTAAATAAATTCATGGAAACATGAAGTTTAGACTAATGAAATCGATTTATTTCATTGGGTAAATGATTCACTTTAAATTCAACGCATTTTTATGAGAATTACGTAAAACATTTTCAAAAGGAAAATATTTCATAAGGAAACCGTAGAGAAACATTTGAAAGTCCAAAAAATAAAATGAAGCTATGTTTGGAGAAATATATTGTGCCTGAGCGCACGGGCTGCGACTGGGTCTGAGAGAAAGATGTGAATGTTGTTCTTCTAGCAACAAAAATGGCAATGTGGGTGTATTTCAAGCTTGACCTCTTCTCTGGAATGAACTTTCAAACTGTTTAAATCAAAAATGCCCCAAAAATTTGAAATGCCTAGAGGTGTCAAGCTCAAGAAATTCGCCATGTGATGATTGTTTAAATCTTGGCTTGAGAAGATAATGTTTTACCTAGAATTTTTGCCACAAATCCCTCAGAAGCTTCTAAGATCTCAGTGTTGGCAGCTTGGATGCCTCAGCAAGAGGAAATGCGTTGGGTGGAGACACTATAAAGGTCTGCCCTGCTCATTCATCAAACACACAATCTTGAATTCGAATTCTTCTCTTGCAAGTGAGTTTTCCATTGCTGCTAAGGAATTTGAATTTGTTTAGTTTTCTGAGAGTTTATTTATACTTTCATATTGTTGAGAGAAGAGGGATTCCATATATTTTCTGAGTTTGCACATTGCTGGGAGAAGAGGGATACCATATATTTTATGAGTTTGCATATTGCTGAGAGAAGAGGGTTCCATATAGTTTATGAGTTTTCATATTGCAGAGAGAATCCATTCTCCTGTGAGTTTTATATTTGTTGTGAGAAAAAGATATCATTTTCTAAGTTTATACAATTGCGGAGAAGAGGCATCTATGAGTAGTGCTAGAAAGCCTAGTCTACAATTCAAGAGGATTTTCCAGTCACTCAAGTGTTGTGTCATCTTCATAGAAAGAAGCTTTAATCCAGGCATGGGATATTCTTCTACTATCTAATGCACTATGTTTTATATCTATGCTTAAATAGGTATATGTTCTTGAACTTTTGTTGTATGTTCAATATTCAGCATAATAGCTTGCATCTAGGGAATATGATGTTTAGATTTTAAAACATGCATTCTTACTATGAAAATTATAAGGCATTCTAGATGAAGAAGGTTAAAAGATGCATTCTTACTATGAAAAGTATAAGGCATTCTAGATGAAGGTGGTTAAAAGATGCATTCTTACTATGAAAAGTATAAGTGAGGCATTCTAGATAAAGAAGGTTAAAAGGTGTATACTTGTGTGATTGTATTAACTGAATGAACTCCATATGAGGAGAATATGGCTTTACTAGTTAATATATACTAGGAACAAAATGAAGACAGTGGTCAAGCAAGGTCTTTTCAGCTTAAGTTATTATGCTAACTTGGATAAGTTTGAATAATCCTAGGATAAAGATTTCCTGAATAGGAAGGGATTTTATGAATACTTGCTATGTTGTTTCATTTCTAGTAGGTTAGTATAATTGTAGGATGTTTGGGGTGACAAATTCACCCATTGAAGGGAAAAACCTATGCATAGAGTAAGGAATCCTTAAGTCAAATTGACCTTGGCTAGTGCATGTGATAGATGACCTTCATTCGAAGTACTGAATGAGAATACTTTGGCCAAAGTGGTGTTAAGTATAACTTCAACTTAGTTGTGAGTTAGTTGATAATAACACTATTAGTTCATTGTGATCCCATATTACATACTAGTTCGAGAGTTGCCAGATGCACAAGATTTAGTTATGTAGGAAAAACACTATGCTCAGTTGGTAATTGTTAGAAGATTAATCTTTACTTGGTAAAGGTTATTCTTTAATTGTAATTTTTTATTAACTTGTAGGAATATTCCAAAGGAATCCCTACAAGTCTTTTGTCTTTTTTTCATCTCACACATGTGTGAGGATGGCTTATTTTTTAATTCCTTTATTAAGGAATATTTGTAACCACCTCCTTAAGAGGTGACACTTTGTACACACATAGATGAATGGTGGCATTCATTGAGTTGGGAGTTACATTCTAACTCCTCATTCTCACCTCTACTTATTGAGGTGCCTCTCCTCTCATTCTTCAAGACTCATGCAAGCAAGCTAAGGCTGAAGCTCTCTCTCTTTGTATTATTCTTTAGGCATTTTGCCTCCATTCATAATATTGGTGTTTTTTCTTGTTTTTTCCCCTTAACAAATTCTTGTGTCTCTCTTGCTTTGGTGGTGCTTGGTTTGGCTATTTCAACTTATTTGGTAATCTCTTTCCTTCAAACAATTTCTCTTTATTAGTACTTTCCATTGCTCTTTTTTATTTCCTTTCAGTAATCATTAAAGGATACCCTACCAATTTCTTCTTTGAAGGGAGGGCCATCTATTTAATGATAGGTGTGCAAGGGACCGCATTATAAGTCTGTGGTTGGCGGAAAAGCACCCAAGTGATGTTTCTCCTCCACAAAAAATGGCCAATGTATCAAGATTTGAAAGGACGAACTCCTAGACCTTCTTACTTCTATTTGTGCAAAAACTTATAAGCCATATATGTTTCTTATACTTATTTACTTTGTAGTTTTATTTGGGAAAAAAATAGTTTAAAGTTGCAAAATGTTATATCATGTTTTGATATTGAAAAGATTTTTTTTGTTTTAACAGCATTGTCTTAACTTATTATTTTTATTTGGTGAAATTTTTATATGATGTACGGGTTTGGTCATCACAATCAAAGCTTACATCCTCATCATCAAATGAGGTCTCATGTTTTGAAATAGATAGATCTTCTGATTCTTCTATTGATGAAAAAGAATCCTTATTTTCATCTTCACATCTTGTCAAAGACTCACCCACTTCTTTAGTTTGTAGATAGTAAGTCCCTATGCCTAATGATTCAAACAAGATCTAAGCTTTTGGATTGTCTGATTGGGTCATTGAAAATTTTGACTCCTTTTCAGGAATCAATTTTTGCATGAAACCTTTCACTGGTATCCTCGCTTCTGACATATCCATACTCAGTTCTCCTCCAACATATTTGCAAAAGTTGTGTCCAAGAAAGATTCCATATGATGTAGGTACATTAGCTACAAGGACTATCATTTTTCTCTTTTTTTCAGGTATGTAGCAATTGCAAATTGTGCATCCTTGATTTGACCAATCAAGGGTACCTACTTATTTTCCATGGAAAAGCAACAATTGAATTTTTTTTTTAGATTCATACCTAACGGAGTGGCTACCTTGGCAGGCATCACATTGTCAAATGCCCAAGAATCAATAGTGCAGTTACTTAGCTTGAAACTGTTTACAAGTAGGGAGATTAAAAATTGATCTATGCGTCCAGCTGTAGTAGGAGGATTTGACACAAGGTTACTCTATGGTGCCTTAGGCTTTGGAGCAACTTAGACATCAAGAGTTGTATCCTGAGTTGGGATAATTTCTTTTTCTTTAACGAATTTGACAAGCCTATCAAATTGGTCTGGGTTAGCCTTAAGATACTCAACCTCTGACATCTGCACCTTAGTTTTATTTGCATGGTTGATGATGTCGAAGGCTTGAAAATATTTTTTTAGGCTAGAGGCGGTAACTTCACTAATGGGTTCGACGAAGGGCACACTAGTCTTAGGAATTGGATAATTGGCTTTAGGAGCGGTGGGAGTTGATGAAGAAGGATGAGGAGCACTTGCTTGAGGATTTGTTGCTTTCTTAGGCTACCAAGGGAGAAGAGAACCTCTTTTGGAAATCGTGACTGGTGACTTCTCCTTTTCAAGTGGAGCAACAACTTGAGTTGCGTCAAGCTATTTCTATTGATTCCACGAAAAACAACATAAGTGTCTATCACAACGTCATCTTCATCATCTTTGTCTTCCATTTGCAAGTAGCCTATTTTAGAGTCGCTAGCCGCATCCATTTCATCTTTTTGAAATAGATTAGCATTTTCTTCCTCAAGGTAACCTGGCTACTCATAATCATCTTGTTCAGCTTCATAATATCATGTTGCATTGTTAACAGGTAGGGCTTCTAAAGCAAGCCTACCTTGGGGTGTTGGAAGACAATTCTAATTACGATTGCTAGCATAATTGGGGAAAGTCCTCCCTGGGACATCCTTATAACTATTGTTATTTGAAACCTATTTCTTCAATGACAATAATTCATTAGTCAACCTTTAGATCATAGGATCCGTAAAAGTGGAATTGGAAAGTTAGGTACAATGGAATTAGATGTCAAATATCCAGAAGCCTGCATTCTTTTCTTGGCATTAGAGTTCATCCTTATTTCACCAAAAATGATCACGTCATCTTCAAGACTGGTAGCCAATTGCTAAGTTGCTTCTACATCAGCAAGATTTTCCCTATGTAAGAAAAAGATTACCCTGGGAAGTTGGGTGTTAATAAAGAAACACTTCAAATTGTGATTTTTTGGCCTTGCGGTAGTTGGGATCTATGTGACCAATTTGTTAAACTTGGCCACAAACTCACACATAGGCTCACGATCCTCTTTCCACATAGTTGTGAGTTGTGCCAACAACACATGTGCATCTTCAGAAGGTTTAAACCTTTCTTCAAATTTAGCACGAAGGGTGGCCCAATTAGTGATAGATGTGTTTGGCAGCATGAAGAACCATTCAACCACAACTCCTTGAAGGGATTCAATGAACAACCTCATAGAGACATCTTTGTGTTCTATGCCAAGAACACCACATACAATGTAAAAAGAGAAGATGTGCTTGTCAGGTGTTGCTTGCCATCACCTAGAAAATTTGGAAGGTGTTTCCTGGGAACACACGGGAGTTCATGAAGAGGTGGAGCCAAACATAAGGGACCAAAATAATTTCCCCACAGTCCTTGAGCCATGACTGGTTGCACAACAACCAGTTGAATTGGTTGTCTAGTAGTAGGTTGAACTATACGCCTATGGTAAATAGACCAAATAGATAGAAGAGGAGATCTTTGTGTTCGAGGAGGATAGCTTGCAGTATGCTACAATGGTGATCTTACTCGCAAGGGAGTAAAAGGAAAATTGCATTGCAACAATTCTTCAAATAGTGGATCAGCTACCACTTGAGCTCTCAATCCTTGTACATATCTTATGTCCACCAAAGTGTAGATCTAGATAGGATGAAGATTAGAAATGACAATATATAACAATTTTTTCTTGAATTAACACAACACAAGCCAACACTACACCAAAGTATTAGCATTCGGTTCAAAATAGAATCAAATGGAAAGCTCTCAATGCCAAGAATGTGCACACAAGATCCTTTAAAGGTGAGGTGCTCACATATGGTGGAGACAATGAATTATTACTGAGTAAATACAATTGAAAAATAGAAAGAGGTGGTGATCTAGCCATGAGAGAAAATTTGCTCAACCACTTAATCAGTGGGTGGAGAAAACAACACAATTCAAAACTAATTCATCCGCTACAGGGTGCAACCACTCAATAGTGGGAATTCTCCACTAATAGTGGGTGATAGATGTAAATATAAATTAGATTCCTCCACATTGGTGGTAAACCATCCAGGGGTTATAGTATTTGCATTAGAAATCACAAGTAAATGTAGTAATAATAATGGTTGGATTAGTAATACTAATTCACAACCTTACAATTAAAGAAAACTTCAAATTACAAGTGTTACAATAGAAGAATGAATGCAAATATGTGAAGTATGAATCTATCAAGTTTTTTAAACTCCAAAGACTAAAAATGAAGGAAAAAATCCAATCTTATTGAAGTTTGATAACTAAAACCAGCAAACTAAAATTGTAAACCAACAAACTATAAAATAATGCGATGCTCAAAACTCTCCAAATGTACCTGTTGTCACTTGAAATTGCACCCTTGTTGAACCTGATGTTCAACACCTCAGTGTAACATGGGAAGACCTCTAAAGTTTTGGGTCACTTGTAGCCAGAGGTCAACCTTCGGAGAAGGTTAGCTTCCTTTGGTGTCAACTAAAACTATTGATCTTGGAAGGAAAAGGGAGAAGGAGAAACATAAAAATGGAAATTAAATCCTAAGGTGATGCACCAAACTGATAAGAACAATGAGATGCTCAATTTACACTTGAAAAATGATGATGGATATGGGATTGCACAACAATTCTATAGATTATGCATACAAATAGGTTCGACATGCACACACTTTCAAGAAGGAAAAGCAGATTTTCACAAATTAAAAGCTCATGCACAATTGAGTAAACACAATTTGTAACCTACATAATACTACTTTTGCAAAGAAAGGCATGCTAACATGAAACAAATATATAAGGAAAAGAAATATTTCACTAAGTATCTTGATGAATCACTTAAAATTGCACAATACTTCACAAGAACCAAAAGGAAAAAATGAACCATCAATGGTAACCAAGGTAAATTTTATATAACATGCTCCAAAATGAGTTACATAATTTTTGCTAATCTGAGAGAGGACTGTAGAAGTCACAGACTTTAGAAAAGCATCCAGGAGAACCCCAAATGAGTTACAAAATCTACATCAGTTGAGAAAGGATTTGAGGAAAAATCACTAACTCTCCAGAATGCATAATCTGAACTCCCTTACAAAGAGGCAAAAATTCCCTATATACAAAAAGATGTTGGCCCCTACCCTAGGGTTTAAAAAAATGAGTCGGCACCTGGACACGTCGGCCCCAGAAGTGCTTTGGAATGAAGTTAATGAGGCATTAAATGCACATACCCTATTTGCGTTGGTGAAAGCTCGCTCCCAGGCATGGCCTTCAGATCTTTTACAATGACTGCATTAACTCACAGCCCTTGTGTCCACCCTCGAGACTCCGTCAGAGCCTCTTTGAATGCTCTGTGGCATGGTCATTAATGTCGATCTGCTCCTACCAGTAGCGATCCCAACTATCACTATGACTCACGATTTCTTCTTCTTCGGCTTTCTTCTTGTTCCAAATCTTTTAGCAAGTTGACCCCCTTCGAGAAGTAGCATCATATTTTCCCTATAGCCGGCCTCCATAGAGACAACACTACTACCTTTGAACCAATTCATCACCCCTGATCACAAAGTAGATCCATACCGCTACATTCCATTGATCTTCTTCACAAGGATAGTCGTGAAAGTCAAACTGCCCATGATTCACCCTAGCGTCTTCTGATTGGTTGAATTTGTGCCACGTAGATTTCTAGTCGGTCAAAGGTTGCTTCCTTAGAATCGCATGTCGGTGAGACACTAATGATGTCTCCCCGATGCGATTAGACCTCGTAGTAGTGCTCAGCAAGACAAACAATGGTCGGAAAGACCTCATAGCGGGTTTGGTGTGTCATACTGATATCTTTATTTCATCACCCAGACACCCGCATTCAGCGAGAGTCTTGCTGAAACCTTCAATAGACCCATCGCTATTGGTGAGACTTTCGATGTCAGGGAGAAGTCAAAATGGGCGGCTAGAGTCACACTGACATGCCTATTTCATTTGGCAAGACATACGATGGTTGGTAAGACCTCTTAGCGAATGCTAAGAGTCCTACCGATCTCCTTTCTTTCGCTCTGAGCTCCCTTCATTTCAACAAGACCCTATCGGGTTGGCGAGACCTCATAGCGACCCCCTCAATATTTCTTGAGTTTGAATGCTTTGGTGGAGCCAGAGTCAGGATAAGAATCAAAATGGGACCGGAGCTGGAATGGGGGAAAAACCAAATAGCCGCAGAACCGGAACCAGAACCAAATCTGGACCTGAAACTTTCATCAAGTTTCAAGTTCAGATTTAGTTCTGATCCCACCCTTGGAAACATACAAGGAATGAAGGAAGAAAGAAAAACACAAGGGAGAACAAAGAGGAGGAGACATCCCCCGACCACTGGCAGCAAAAAAGACAAGAAAAGAAGGGCAGAACCAGGATTGGAACCAGAACTGAAACTTTTGGAAAAGTTCCAAGTTTGGTTTCAATCCCGATCCTGGGTCCACCAAAACACAACAATAAAAATGAGGAAAGAAGGCAAGAGAAAGAAACAAAGGAAAAAACCACCCCACGGTCAAATGCAAGGTCAGAAAAGAAAATGAAACGCATATAAGTGTAGAACCGGAACCGGAACCAAAACAAAAACGGAAATTGGAACTTTTTGAAAAGTTCCAATGTTTGGTTTCGGTCTGACTTCGCCTCCGACAGAACAAAAAGGAAAAGGGGCCAAGGAAAACAAAATGTAAAGGGGAAAAAATAAGGTGAAAACAAGATGAAGACCCACCCAAAACTGAATACTTGCATGTTGGGCTCAACCCTTGTGGGAGCCTCATTTAATCCACGTGTCGAATCTTAAAACCTAATCTCCCCTACAACTGCACAAGAAGAAAACAAGTTAGAAAATACGTAACCCAGATAGAAATGTTCCTCTAGTTGGCCTTCATGAACACTTGAAAACATAGATTCCCCTGCTTGATTGAGCCTGTAAGTGAAAAATGGGTAACATTTCTGGCGACCTTTGTTGGATGTTTACCTACTAAACATGGAAACCAGTAGCCTAGGCCTATCCATTGGGCACAGAGTCATTGGAAAAACTCGGGAATAGACTTGGAGTAGCTTTGTACATGGTTGTAACTCATTTGGGACTCGTAGAACATAACAGGTTGTTGAAAACTTAATGAAAACAGGAAAAAATTGAGGTGAAACTATTTACCATGTTGGGACAACACTTAGGGAATGAAAACCTAGATAGTTGGAAAGCATTATGTTGTTTCTCCTCAGTAATGATATACAGCCCAGTCCAAAGTGCATCAAATTTGGAGTGCTTTCTAGGCTTGATTTTTAATTCATCCCACTTTAGCACTATGTCACCCTCTTGGAACACTCTAGGAGATGCCTTTTTATCGAATGACTTTTTTATTTGAGCCTGATATTGTTCAGTCTTTTTTACTGCTTCAACTCTGAGTTCTTCAAGCTCAATTAATTGAGCTAACCTTGCTATCATAGGCTTCTCCTCAATCATATCAAGCTGGTTTACCAGATCAAGGGCTAGGAGTTCAACTGAAATGGGTAGTCTTGCCTCTTTTCCATACACTAACATGTATGGAGAAAGTCCTATAGACCTTTTTGACGTAATCCTATCAGCCCACAAGGCTAATTTCATCTTGGTGTGCCAAGATTTTTTATTGTCCTCCATAGTTCTCTTAATGATCCTCAAGAGATTCTTGTTAGTGGACTCAACCTATCCATTGTCCTGTAGATAATAATTAGAGGATGTACTCAGATATATACCATTTTTGATAGCCCAGTCAGAAATTTTAAAACTCAAAAAAGCAAGGGCATTGTCTAACACAATAGAATCTGGGATACCAAATCTGGTAACTAGCTCTTTGTAGAAATTCAAGACAACAGATTCATTAGCTTCTTTGAGTGCCACGACCTCAGTCCATTTTGAAAAATAATCAGTGGTTGTGAGTATCCATTTGTGGCCTGCACTTGATTGCGGGTTTATAACCCCAATGATATCCAAACCCAATTTCATGAAGGGCTGATCAATTTGAATCGGTTGCAGCAAGAGGGCTATCAGCTTCTCTTTTCCAACAAAAATAGCACACTCTTTGCACCTTCTTACCCATGCATGAGTGTATTTGAATAAGGTAGGCCAGTAATAGCCTCCTTTCATTATTTTAAGAGCTTTGGCTCTCAGAGAAAAGTGTTCGCCAGCTAACCCTTGATGGAATTCATATAATACTCTATCAACCTAATTGGCTTCAATACATCTTAACAGGACACCATGGAAATCTCTTCTAAACAAAAAACCATTTAAAAGAACATAAGGTATGGATTGCAGTCGATAATACCTTCTTTTGGATCTAGTCAGATCAGGAGGGCACTCACTAGTCAATTAAAAATGTGTCATTTTTGTAATCCAACCAATAGGAGCAAGTATAGTAGTTTGTTGTCCATCTTGGAGTGCTAAAACATAAATTTCCTCCTCCTTTACACTGTTGTTGTTGTCCCTAGTAAGTTGTTCACAGAGAACTCTCCCTCTTATTAGTTTGGTAACCTTTATTTCAAGGTCATACTCCATCACCTTAGTGACCCAACCAGCTCTTTTATCACTCAAATCTTTGTTCAATAAAAACTCTCACACTGGGATGAGAAACCATCAGTATAATCTTGTTATTGGATAGCATGTGCCTAAACTTTTTTAAGCTTCTTATGACAGCCAAAGCATGTCTCTCTACAAAAGTATACTTAAGCTCGTAATCTTTGAGTCCCTGACTAAAGAACGCCATGGGTTGTTCAAATCCTTCATCATTTCGATGTACAAGTATGGCTGAAAGTGAATCAATATTTCCATAGGCATATAAAATGAAAACTTTAGAAAAGTTCGGGTTTAGAATTGTAGGTGTGGTTGTCAATTCCTCTTTTATAAGCTTAAATATTTTTTTCCCATTCTCAGTCCAGCTGAAAGGTAAATTCTTTCTCATCATGTGAGTTAGTGGACTTAATAAATCAGCAATGTCAGGGATAAACCTCCTAACAAAATTAATCCTACCAATAAAACTCTGCAGACCTTTCTTGTGCGTTGGTAAAGGAAGAGCTAAGATAACACTTATTCTTTCAGGGTCGATAATAATACCTTGTTTAGATACCACATAACCAAGCAATCTTCCTTCATGAACAGCAAACACACATTTTTTGGGGTTAAGTGATATCCCAAATTCCCTGCATTTTTCAAAAATCTGCCTCAAATGACTCAGATGATCTTTAGCCTCCTTAGAAAAAATGGTGATATCATCAAGATAGACTAAGACTATCTTGTACATTAAACCCTAAAAGGCCATATCCATGGCTTTTTGAAAGGTTTCCCCAGCATTAGATAAACCAAAAGTCATTTTCAAATAGGCCATAGTCCCCCATTTTGTGGTGAAGGTTGTTTTGTACTGATCTTCCCTTTTTACCAATATCTAGTTGTAACCAAAATAGCCATATAATAAGGAAAACCTTTTAGACCCTGAAACTACCTGAAGTATCTACTCCATAGAAGGCAGAGCGTGACAATCTTTTAAGGAGGCCCTATTTAAATCACAGATATCTACACAGTCTTATTTCACCATTTTTCTTTCTTACTGGTACTAGGTTTGAAACCCATGAGGTATGCTTAATGGGGAAAATAATGTTGCTTTCAATCAGCTTATCTAGATTCATCGTCAGTATTAAAAACACATTCTAAAGTGACTAGGCCTTTGGGCAACTTGTTGTTTTTTAACTGGATAATCTGGTCACTTACTGGTGTTTAACTTTTCCTGATTGGTATGTGAGAACTCAGCTTCTCTTAAAAAGCTGACAATTTGTTGGTCACTATCAAAGACTTGCCAGTGTATATTATTATCAGGCATAGCAAGCCTAACTACAATCTTGATATGCTTATTAGTTTTATCACTACAAATCTCCCTTGGAATATTGTGTTCAGCTCCTACAACGGCTAATCTATCAGCATGTTTATTCTGAGCTCTAGGAATGGAAATCAAATTAAATGCCTCAAATCCCTCTAAGAGGTCCCATACCCTATTCTTGTAGGGCTTGAGTATATCATTTTTAACAGCATTAAGCTTTCTCACCTGATTGACAGCCAACTCGTTGTCACCATAAACTTTTAAATAGCTAATACCCCTCTATCTCGCCCACTCCAAACCTTGGACTAGAGCTTCATATTCAACAGAATTATTAGAATAGCTAAAATAGAATCTAAAAGATTGATAGTACTTCTAACCTTCTGGTTATACTAGCATACACCCACCACCAGTACTTACTCTACTCCTTGAGCCATCAAAATACAGCTCCCACAGATCATTTCCATGTTGCTCACTATTTTGTTCTTCATCTTTTTCAATATTAGGCATAAAAGAGTCAGTCTCATGCATCATAAAAATACCGATGTCAACCTCTTCCCACTGCTTACCTATTCCCACCTCATGAGCTTGAGGTTCCCACTCTTTAGGAATAATATCTTACGTTCTTTCTATTTGAATCTTAGCCTCTTGAACAGCAAGCTGCTCCACTTGTTCACTTGTAACCAAGTTGGCATTGATGGGAGATGGATTATACGGCTCAACATGAACCTTGGCTATGGGTTCTAATTTAATAGTGGCTCTAGTGCCATATCTAGTTCTGAACAGCATGTGAGACCAATCAGAGGATAGGTAACCAACTATCTTGGCCGTAAAATCCCTAAATAAACAAAGGGCAAAGTATGGGGGCAACTCAATAATGTATATATCTTGTGGTATTGCAAAATTGGGACAAGCATGTAGATTTAAGCTCAAATTTTTAATGACCCCTACTGTGTTCATAGCAGTATCATCCAATTGCACTACCCCCTTTTCTAGTGGCTCATATTCAATTCCCAACTTATCGACAATTTGTTTGGGCATAACTAAACTACTAGCCCCTAAGTCAATCATGCAATTGTGAACTAGATGATCTCCTATAATCAATGATAAATAAAAAGGAGGTGGTTTGGCCTTAGCAGCCTGTCATTTGTTATCACCAACCATAGTGTTAGCCAACACAACCTTCTCCTTTTCTATACTAGGCTCATCTGAGACACCTAAACCTGATAAGGCAGATTGAAGCAGATCCTTTTGACCTGGAATACTCAGAGAATCCCATATTAACATGGGTACATTAATTTTCTTCATATGCTATAAATATATTGAAAGATGTAGCAGGTTTAACTTGAGCCTTGGGAGGAATAAGATCCCCTTTAATTAAAGGTGTCTGGGCTAATGAATAGGACTGTTGCTCACCTACCAAGGGCTGGCCCCTTGGTAGCACTTGGATCTAGTCAGCTTTTGATGAGCCAGGAGCATTCTGATTCTAGTTCAGCCCCTATTTCGTTTGAGTCTAAACTGTATTAGGTTGATGTCCTTCATCTATTGCCCTCTTCTTACTACGTGTATTGTCTGCAATTGAAGAATCAGCGTGGACCACTCCACAAAATTCTTCCCCTTGATAGTTTACGAATGTAGACTCATGTGTCTGTTGCTCTTGTTGTTGTACTTTAGTTGTTACAAGCACATTAGAATGCGTTGTTGAACGGTTTTGAAGCATCAAGGCTTGGTTAAGTAGCCCATTTACATAGGTACTCTGATTATGGGGTTGACTACATGGAAAGAACCATTCATAATCTTGAACTAAGTTGTTCTAGACAGGTGCAAGCTCTTTAGAAGTGCTTGCAGTGTTAGAGTCGTAAGCTTGATGTGGCCTTGAGTTAGGAGCAAACTTTTGGCCTTGATTATAAGGCTGATAAGGTGACCTATTGGTCTAATTTTGTTGGTAATTAGAATGGAATGAGGGATTATAAGGCTTAAAACCTTTATTTTGTTGTTTTCTTAGATTAACCATCTCATTGCCAAAGGTCGTCAGAAGGCCTTTAATCTATTGCAATTCATTAGACTAAACTGGAAATACATCTGATTGACCATTAGGATAGGTACTAGGCACTGGAAATGCTAGAGCACTTGGAATAACAGCCAAAGGAGGTAACTGCATAGGGGTTGGAGGCTGAAAAGAAAGAAATATTGGCATAGGTTGTCTTGGGGTAATTTTACTAGCCTATATGAGGCTATTTTCAGCTCTAACAGCTACACTATATGCTGCAGGAAGTGTATCACCTCCCATCGATTGAATCATCACCGAAATATCACTATTTAAAGCTCTTAAATAGTATAAAAATGCATGATTAGCAATAGGTCTTACCATTTGCGGGATTCTATCCCACGTCCTTTAGAAATGGTGATTGAAATCTAACATAACTTCATGTGGAGCTCTTTTGATTGTAGACAGCCGCTCCACCAATGACAAGTGGTCTGATTTATCTTCAAAAAACTTGCACAACTGACTGTCTAACTCATGCCATGTTGCTATGGAGTTGACAGGTAGGCCTCTGAACTATTGTAAGGCCTTTTCTTTAAAGGATGTTGTCAGCAATCTGAGCACAACATTTTCTTCAATCACATGGTGAACAACACACAGGCTAGCAACATCTTTTATATGCTTTGTTTGGGTGGTATTATCCTCCCCATAAAAATATGGTAGACTTCTTAAGGTGACGACTAGAATTTCATCATGCTAGGTCAAATTCAGTGGGCTGACTTGGTTAAAAGCAACAAATGGCTGATTTCTCACTGCCAAAATCATTGTCGTTGGGATATTCTTAGTAATAAAAATAGGAAAAACAGTATTTCCTCTCACAGCAGGATTCAACTTGGATCTTCTGAAATAAACAACTATCTTCTGAACCCTTTGGATTTCTCTCCCCCTTCTTCTAAGCGGGGACAACTGCAAATACTCAAAAATAGATGAATTACTCCTAGTCTGCACTCTTCTCATGAGTAGTAATGCACTGGAATTGCTAAATCTAAGCTCAAAGTCACCATGTATGCTAAAATCCATCTCTTAAGACTACAATTTTTGTTGCACATACCAAACAACAGTATGATAATTTTGATTTGAGACTGAAAACATCTCTCAGTCCCACCGAGCGTGCCAAAAATTGTTGTCACCTGAAATTGTACCCTTGTTAAACCTGATGTTCAACACCTCAGTGTAACATGGGAAGACCTCTAAAGTTTTGGGTCACTTGTAGCCAGAGGTCAACCTCTGGAGAAGGCCGAGTTCCTTTGGTGTCACCTAAAACTACTGATCTTGTAAGGAAAAGGGAGAAGGAGAAACATAAAAATGGAAATTAAATCCTAAGGTGATACACCAAACTGATAAGAACAATGAGATATTCAATTTACACTTGAAAATTGATGATGGATATGGGACTGCACAACAAGATTCTATAGATTATGCATACAAACAGGTTTGACATGCACACACTTTCAAGAACAAAAAGCATATTCTCACAAATTAAAAGCTCATGCGCAATTGAGTAAACACAGTTTGTAACCTACATAATACTACTTTTGCAAAGAAAGGCATGCTAACATGAAACAAAGCTATAAGGAAAAGAAATATTTCACTAAGTAGCTTGATGAATCACTTAAAATTGCACAATATTTCACAAGAACCAAAAGGCAAAAATGAACCATCAATGGTAACCAAGGTAAATTTTATATAACATGCTCCAAAATGAGTTACAATTTTTTTTCTAATCTGAGAGAGGACTATAGAAGTCACTGACTTCAGAAAAGCATCCAAGAGAACCCCAAATGAGTTACAAAATCTACATCAATTGGGAAAGGATTTGAGGAAAAATCACTAACTCCCCAAAATGCATAATTCGGACTCTCATGCAACTCACAATTAATACTAAAACAACAAAGAAAAAAAATTGTGAAGGAAATGACTTTCTATTGAGAAAAATAATGAGTCTTTGTGTTACAGATCTGTCATATTTATAAAAATGAGTTACAAAGGCTGAATAATGCTATTTCATCAATCTCCTAACCAAGAATTTCCTTACAAAAAAGGAAAAAATGCCCTATATACAAAAAGATGTCGGCCCCTACCCTAGGGTTTACAAAAATGAGTCAGTGCCAGGACATGTCAGCCTCAGAAGCACTTTGGAATGAAGTTAATGATGCATTAAATACGCATACCCTGTTTGTGTCGGTGAAAGCTCACTCCCAGGCATGGCCTTCAGATCTTTTACAGTGACCACATTAACTCGCAGCCCTCGTGTCCACCCTCGGGACTCCATCAAAGCTGCTTTGAATGCTCTGTGGCATGGTCATTAATGTCGATCCACTCCTACTAGTAGTGATCCTAGCTATCACTGTGACTCATGATTTTTTCTTCTTCGGCTTTCTTCTTGTTCCAGATCTTTCAACAAGTTGACCCCCTTCGAGAAGCAGCATCAAATTTTCCCTGTAGTCAGCCTCCATAGAGACAACACTACTGCCTTTGAACCAATTCATCACCCCTGATCATAGAGCAGATCCATACTGCTACATTTCGTTGATCTTCTTCACAAGGATAGTCGTGACAGTCAAACTGCCCATGATTCGCCCTAGTGTCTTCTGATTGGTTGAATTTGTGCCATGTAGATTTCTAGTCGGTCAAAGGTTGCTTCCTTGGAATCGCATGTCGGTGAGACACTAACCATGTCTCCCCGATGCGATTAGACCTCAAAGGAGCACTCGGCAAGACAAACAATGGTCGGCAAGACCTCATATCGGGTTTGGTGTGTCATATCGATATCCTTATTTCATCGCCTAAAAACCCGCATTCGGCGAGAGTCTCGTCGAAACCTTCAGCAGACCCATCACTATCGGCGAGACTTTGGATGTCAGGGAGAAGTCACAGCGGGTGGCTAGAGTCACACCGACATGCCTATTTCATTCGGCAAGACATACGATGGTCAATAAGACCTCTCAGCAAACACTAAGAGTCCTACCGATCTCCTTTCTTTCGCTCTGAGCTCCCTTCATTTCGGCAAGAACCTATCGGGTCGGCGAGACCTCATAGTGACCCCCTCAATGTTTCTCGAGTTTGAATGCTTTGGTGAAGCCAGAGTCGGGATAAGAATCAAAACGGGACTGGAGCCGGAACGGGGGCAAAACCAAACAGCCCATGGAACCAGAACCGGAACCAAATCTGGACCTGAAACTTTCATCAAGTTTCAAGTTCATATTTAGTTTCAATCCCACCCCCAGCAACATACAAGGCACAAAGGAAGAAAGAAAAACACAAGGGAGAACAAAGAGGAGGATACATCCCCTGACCACCAGCAGTGAAAAAGCAAAGAAAAGAAGGGTGGAACCGGGATCGGAACCGGAACAGAAACAAGAACTAGAACTTTTGGAAAAGTTCCAAGTTTGGTTTCAATCCTGATCCTGGGTCCACCAAAACACAACAATAAAAATGAGGAAAGAAGGCAAGAAGAAATAAACAAAGGGAAAAACCACCCCACAGTCAAATGCAAGGTCAAAAAAGAAAATGAAACGCACATAAGTGCAGAACCGGAACCAAAACCAGAACAAAAATGGAAACTAGAACTTTTTGAAAAGTTTCAATGTTTGGTTTCGGTCCGACTCTGCCTCTGACAGAACAAAAAGGAAAAGGGGTCAAGGAAAACAAAATGGAAAGGGGAAAAAATAAGGTGAAAAAAAGATGAAGACCCACCCAAAACTGAATACCTGCACATTGGACTCAACCCTTTTGGGAGCCTCATTTAATCCATGTGCCGAATCTTAAAACCTAATCTCCCCTGCAGCTTCACAAGAAGCAAACAAGTTAGAAAATATGTAACCCAAATAGAAATGTTCTTGCAGTTGGCCTTCATGAACACTCGAAAACATAGG
>VDFB02050637.1:0-12438 GCA_007258455.2 Sequoia sempervirens | reverse complement strand
GAACTTCTTCAATCCTTCTAGCTTCTTTTGTCTGAGTTTTCAAGTCAAAAATCATCTTTTTTTCTTTCTTCAATTCCTAAGATACTTTTTCTTTAGCCCTCACTTCTTCTACAATTATATTCTTCAACCTTTTGATTTCTTTACCAGCACCTAGCAATTCTTCCACAAGATCTACTTCATCTTCATTGTTTCTGGAATCCATTTCTGCATCTCCATCAATCGCTTCAAAATCCATGAATACAACTTTTTCTTTTTCATCTCTGGATATATCTTCATCTTCTCCTTCAGTAGAGTATTATTCTTCCTCATTAGTGTAGAAACTCTTATGTTTCCTCACACCTTTCTTCTTTCTCTAAAATGATTTCTTTTCTTACTTTTTCTCAACATTGTTATAGTTTTAATGGGGAAACAATGATAAAATGTCCTACTTTGTCACAATTGAAACACTTAAATGGTAACTTGCCTTTATACTTACCGGAACCTCTTTGTAGCTTTCTGACAAAATTGGCTTCCTTTGGATCTGATCCAAAATCATAATCTTGATCAACCTCCTTCTAAGATACTCTGAAAGCAGCCTCCTTCCTTATAGAATCTTCACTTTCAATTATCATCTCAAAAGCAATTAGAATTGAATGCAGGTCAATCAATTTCAAAACATTCAGATCATTAGCTTCTTTAATTGTAGAGACTTTAGAATTAAATCTTCTAGGGAGAGTTTTGAGTACCTTTTTCACAACCTTTTCTTTCAATTCTTCTCCAACACCTCAGATAGAGTTCACAACATCATCAACCTGAAGCAGGAAAGCAGCAATATTTTCATCTTCTCTCATCTTTAGTCTTTCAAAATAAGATCTATGAGTTTGCAACTTTGCCTCTTTGACTTTGTCATCACCTTCATAGATGTTCTCCAATTTATCCCATATTTCCTTTGTTGTTTTGCACTGCATCACTTTCACAAATTCAAAGTTAGTAGACAACACCCCTAAGATTAGGAATTTTTACAACTTGTGAATGATAACTCTCATATCAACTATAAGATCTCAAAACCCCTTTCAAACAATTATTTCTTGTCACTCTTTGTCGTGGTTGATGGAAATTTTGTGGGGATTGTTTCTACACCCTCCATGGCTAGGGTTTTGACCATTGTTATTGCCTCCACTATTTCAAGTGTCTAGGAGGCATTCATTCATTTGTTGTGTCCCTTCCCTTATACATCGCAATTGCATTTCCATTGTGACCAAACACTTCCTTTGGTACCAATAATGGTTGTGACAACTTTCTTGAGGCGAAGCCTGTTCATGGTGGTTGATGGTGGTTGTGTTGGCATAGAGCTCTCTAAGGATTGTGTGCAAGTAACAGTGGCATCTCTACTCATGATTTTAATGCTCATGTCGATGTTGTGTTGTCTCCTAGCCACGTCCATGCTCCTCAAGTTGGCAATTCAAGGTTGAGTTGTGTCTCCTATGTAGCCATTGTTGGCTCAAGGGTTCCCACTTGACCACCTCTACAAGAAAAAATTTGGCCCCTCCCCTATTCACAATCCTCTCCTATTGTGGTTTGTAGACATGACATAATTGAAAATGAAAACTTTGATCTTCATAGGGTTGTAATCTACATATTTAACAATTTTTGGCCCTCTCATTGACTTACACAATTGGGTTCAAGAATCCTGGAAGCCTCTCATTGGAGGCAAGATTAAGCTATATCCTTGTGTTAGGGGATTCTTCATTGCATCATTTGACTCTTCAAAAGAAGGATAGGGATTTGGTGTTTGATGGAAAGCTTTGGATGTGGGAGAGCACTCACTCTTCGTCAAGCCTTGGTTCATCTCCTTCAACCCTTATTCAAAACCTCTTAATATTAGACCAATTTGGGTTAGGCTAATGAATCTTCTCCAATTCTGGAATGACTCCTACTATGAGGCAATTGGAAATGCAATTGGTCACTTCTTGAAGGCTAATTCTACTACCTCCTTTATGGGTCACTATGTGTTCTCTCCTATTCTAGTGGACATAGACATCTTTGAGGCTCTTCACAAGGAATTTTTTATAATGGTGGAGGATCAACCTTGGACTCAACTACTTGACTACAAGGGTCTCCCTTTCAAATGTAGGCAATGTTTTTCCACTAGCCACCTATCTTTTAATTGTTCACTCTCTTAGCATAAGCAAACAACTATGTGGTGTTGGAATTCCCACTATGATCACTTGACTAGCGATGCTTTATTGATGTGTCTTCTTAGGATGTTGGGTGTTCTCCTTTCGTTCCCCCTTCAAAACACCCTCCTGAGGGGGTTTCTCTTGGGGCTAGCGCAGATTTGGTGAGTCTTGCTACTATGGCTCCTTTAACTCCTATTGGTGAGTCCCACCCAACTTTTGATTTTGTTTCTAAGCCTCTTGTTTCCATTGCTCTTGTTATTCAATAGACCTGAAAGTGGCTCACCTTTGCTCCTAAGGTAGTTGATCGGCAATCGGCATCTCCTACTAGATATTATTTGGTTGGTATTACACCCATGGATGGGATCTTTAGGTAGGCATCCGCCCTTCTAGATTTAGGGAAATAAAAGATAACATCTCTTGGACAATTGTTCAAAGGCGGAAGAAATGTGTTCCCAAATATGTCTCATAATCGCACACTAGAGTAAAAGGTATGAGACTGAAAAGGTAAGGGTTTGTCATTGTTTATTTTAGATCCTTGGGTAATATTTTGTGATTGGTAACTTAGTTGCTTTTGTGTTTTTTCTATCTTGGCAACTTAACTATATTTGTAGTTTTTTGTCCCATTTAAGATATGGTTATGTTGGATTTGATCTATTCTATCTTTTGTAATGGGCTTATGGTTCCATCAAACCCAACTTACTTTAATCAAAACATATGCTTGTGAAATGGAGGAAAAATGGATTCTCTAGGATTTGACTCTAGGGTTTATGAACCTTTCCTTATTTCATTTAGTTGTGGTTCGTGGTAGCAGAGCTTTGATGAATTTGGACAAGGTATAAGACTCACTTGCAATGTAAAAGGTGAGTCAACTTGCCCTTGACCAAATATAGAATGAAGTTGGAAATGAAATGCAATGAAATGCAATGAAATGCAATGAAATGACTAGGCTAATTATGCAATTAACTATTGTGATGCAAAAACAGCAAATACAAAAAGTCGCAGACAAATTTGAACTTCAAAAATAGATTGAGTAGGAGATTGTGCACCTATGGTATAAATTTGGGGCTGAAAATGGAGGACTAAGTCAGCTAGGGAGACTATGTCCTAGATGAGCAATTTCATACCTCTTTTTGCAATTCTCTGATGTCAAATCTAAGCCTTCTTTTTCCACTTTTCACACTATCGAATCTTCACCGAGTGCAAAGATAATTTGAGTTTTCATTTGTTGTCAAGGTGTAGTGTTTCATTACAACAATGAACAATTGGTCTTCAAGCTTCTCCCAATCTTCTTTCCATCTGAAACCTACACATTCAAAGAGAGGAGAAAGGTTGTGCCAATTAGGGGCTTGCCTTAGTCAAACCCCCTATTAGTGTTTCCACTTCCACAATGGAAATGTCAATGATAGGGAGCTTATCCGTTCGAGGGATATGCCCGCATCCCGCCCGTTCCATCCTCCACCCGCTCTGTCGCCCGGTTCTGTTCGTATGAAATCCCGCGCATAACAGAACGCCAGCGTTCCGCCAGCCCTTTATGGATAATGTTGATCTTGAATTGCTACAATAAATCTTCTAATGACTGCTCTTGACTTGCTCGATAATGCTCTTGATTATAAATTGTTCAAACATTGTTAGATAGTTTTCAAATGATGCAATGACTAGGTATTTATACACAATTATTCTAATTTCCCAAAAATTATATCCAAACTACCAACTTTGGACATTTGAAATTAAAAAAATAAAATGCCACCTTCGACATATTTAATTTTGGAGGCAAAATAGAGAGACTTAGTTGCCCTGGGCGACTAGGTCCCAACCCTATTTTGTCGAACTTAAGGTGTCGGGGGAAAAATATTAAATGAGTGCTTCAGTTTTTTACTTGCAATTTGTCAATAAATGTTAGAATGGGTCATGGAATGCATAATTTAGGAAATTAGGTGTACAACTAGGTCCATGCACTTAGGGGGGGCAAAACATAGTGTGAAATTGTCAAGGGTGACAATTTACGACACTACATTTAGCCCCCACTTTAGTCAGAGTATGAATTTACGCTCAGACTCACACAAAAGTAGAAAAATAAGTCAAGAGGGATCTGATTGTCCAAATGTTGAAGAGATAGGATGACAAGGAATCTATGGGGAGTGCACAAGTCCTCGGGATTCAAGATCCCATGGCAAACCAACATAAGCACAAAGGAACACACATGTATGTAATACAACAAGACAACATACACAAACATGCATGACAAGAACACAACACAATACAAACATAACATGATACGAACATAAGAAAACATACACAAATACAACATAATACGACACAACATAATACAAACATAACATGATACGAACATAAGAAAACATATACAAACACAAACACAAGGTTAGTACTAAAAAGATTTGAGTCAGTAAGGCAAAGAAACCTCAGTCTTAAATTTGTCTCAAATACCAAATGTCTTAAATTTGTAACATGATACGACATCACATACGACACAACATAATACGAACATAACATGATATGAACATAAGAATGTTGGACACTAGGAACACTGAGAGGGAGGGGGTGAATCAGTGTTCCACAATATTTAACTTTCAAATCAAATCTTAAACTTTCAACAGCAATATTAAACTTTAATAGCATCCACAGCATATAAACAAAAGGAAACATGCATGCACATTAATAAGACAATGTGAACACCATAACACCAAAATTTTTACGTGGAAACCCTATCAGGGAAAAAACCACGGTGGAGATTAATCCACAAAATATACTTTGTTAAAAGATTATCAAAAGGGAATGCACTTCTTTTCAGGCACACTACCTAGAGCTCACTGCTCAAAATAGGGAAGGCTCACTGCCTTACAAAGTATTTGAGATTACAACAAAATGTTGAACTGCGAATATAGCATCTACAAATGCCTAGATTCAGTTCCAATGAGGCACATAAAACAAATTATGGACCTCTTGTCCAATTCGTACTTCTGCTCTACTCTGCTTTGTTCTTCTGCAGAAACCCTTCTATAGCACAAACAAAATTCGCTCAACAGATCTTCTGATATTAGCCCAAATAGTTGTTCTGCCCTTTTTCGCACACACACGCCTTCTTACAACTTCATGATCCACACACCACACAACAAAAATGATTTTATGATCTCCTTTTTATATCCGCTAACAAGATTTTATTATTATATGTCGGCTTTAAACAAAACATAATATTCTTCCATGTGTCTGCTCAAATCACCAATTGGAATTAATGCGTACCCACACAAGTCGGCTAGACTATAGTAGGGACCCAAATCAAAATTCCCAACACAAGAAATAGTTAAACAAATACTCCTCATACATCTGGAACATGCCATACACAACAGGTCGGCCATAATGAGAAAATAAGCAATAAATCATTCTATCGAATCTCCAAACTCGTACATGGATCAATGTAATATCGTAAAACTTATCAATCAGGTAGCATACATGCTTGACAAGCTTCATTGGGGATCCACACAACAAAATAATGATCTAGTGAAGTATTCAGACCAACTTACCAACCGGATACTCTATTCTTCATGCATTTTGTCAGTAGAGTATTGTCTTCTACTTTTCCTTGCCGATAGGAACTACTTCCAAACTACAGACCATACTACTGACTCCAGTTGCCATCAATGACAACACTAGCAACCAAAAACAATCTCTCAAAGTCATATGCCAACAAAGAAAACATATACAAACACAAACACAAGGTTAGTACTAAAAAGATTTGAGTCAGTAAGGCAAAGAGATTTCAATCTTAAATTTGTCTCAAATACCAAACGCCATCCATCGAATAAATGTTAGTCAAAGGAATGCTCCCATGAGGACTAGCAAGTTGTGTTATGCCAAATCACTCACGAGATACATGGATCTACTAGCTAGCAAGTTGTGTTATGGTAGGTGTCCATGAAATATGATGGGTTCCACAAGGCTAGGAAGTTGTGTTATGCTAAGACACTCATGAAACACATAGCTCTATTGTCAAGCAAGTTGCATTACGCTCGACGGCCATGTTAGAAGGGGTGATCAAGTTCATGACCCAACAAGCTATGTTTTGTTGAATCCATGAACTATCTAGCCAAATTTTTAACGTCCAAGGGGATGAACAAGCCTCACCTAAAAAGGTGCATAAACATTTAAGAAGATGAATGACAAACTCGCCTAAGAAGGCGAATAAACACCCATGAAGACAATGACAAACTCGCCTAAGAAGGTGCATGAATGAAAAACTCACCTAAGAAGGTGTATAAATGTCTAAGAAGACAAACAACAAACTCGCCTAAGAAGGTGCATAAACTATCAAGACAATGCCAAAACCTCAAGAAGTGTTATAAATAACACAACCACAAAAGGTGATTTACAAAAATGACAAAGGAGTGTTGCTCAATACATGAAAAGGCATATCTTAGGGAATATCACGCATGACATCACCACCAAGAGAGGACAAGTCGTGGAATAAAACATCACACTCTAGGGAATACTAGCCATAGTATTACCACCAAAGGAAACATCATATTGCATGAAGGGACACACTCCTAAGGGATAACAAGCCCAATATCACCATCAAAAAGACACTAACATGGATTGAGAAGGCCACAAGGTCACACCTTCTAGGAGATGTGTATAGTTATCATCACTAAAAAGGGACCACTTCTTATGCAAACAATGAGCGAGGGACTATATGCCCCCCCTTAAAATGTTAGTGTACTTGCTACACTAATATTTTAAAGAGATACAAAGGGATCCCTTGTTGGAAGGAATGCACCTAACAGAAGCCTACCTAACCCCTTGCCCCCCCAAGTGTAGGGACAAAGATCAGCCAAAAAATGAATGATGACTCACCGCTCCTTGCAACATGAAATATGATTGCATAAAGCTTAGTTTATACCCCCATGCATGGTAGTGAGCACTTTTTGATGCTACAACTACCACATGGCAAGGAGCAAAGTAAATGCATAGTATTCTATTATTGTTTCAATTCCATAATTGTCAGGATCGAATTCTTTCAATCTCTTTTTAAAAGCACAACATTCATCAGTGGTGTGTCCAAAAGTTCCATGATATGCACAGTGGGATACTTTTTTGTTCTTTCGTTTTGTATCTCTTCGTTCACTAACAGGTGGTAGCGTAATGAATCCTAAATTTAAGAGTAGCTAAGATACACTCAATCTTAAATATGGGACATAGAGTAGGTAACACACCTTTCTTAATAGGGCCATGAACTTTATATGGCTTAGATGATGGGGCAAATGTTTGATGTAAAGGTGCAGGACCTTGGTAACCTATGCCTTTGGTATCTTCAAATGGTGTTTGTTCTAAAAGAGAATGGATTTCATGTTTATTGCTTTTGTCACATCCTTGTTTTGTCAAGATCCTAAAGCCTTGGCCATAGCATTGCTATAAGCTAGCGGGTGTTTTTGTGACTTTATTCTCATATGATGGAGGATGATTGGGTGGTATGTTTTCCTTGTGATTGTTACCAATAGGTACTTCCATGCGCATTGGTTGAGGTATGGATTGTAAGTCACTTTCCCTATGTGAGGTGGAGAACATTTCAAGAGGTGGTATGGTGGGTGGTGTTGATTGTTGATATGGGTTATTAGGCCATTCCATTGAAGGGTAAAGAACAGCATTGTTCTCAAGGTTACACAAATTATTGTTTATGAATCCATTCATGATTTCCTCGTCTTGCCTCAAGATATCTCCACTAAGAAGACATGCATTGGGAGATGAAGGACTATGAGTTTCATCATTTTGATTAGGATCAGTGCCAAACAGACAACATGAAAAATCAACCAAGGATTTCAAGGAAGTCAATATTTTACCAAACACTTAGCCATTATGACAACAATATGTTGGCAATGAGATTCAGACTGATATACAATATTGGACTGAAAAATAGTACTCAGATTTGGATAGAGGATCTTAAGAGTGTTCTATCACAGAAATCTAAGCACAAATAGCTTGGACTAGGTCACCTAGGGCAACTGTGTCTGGCTGAGCTTTTTGCAAAATTCAAATTTTGATTGTGTTCAATACCATTTGAAATTCCTATTTTTGTGTCTATACAGGTCCGACAGTGAATTGTTTTCTAGAATTTTCCCAATTTATGATTATGTAACTCAAAATGCAAGTGTGCATCAATTTGCAAAATTTTCAAACAACAAAAGACAATTGTAGATGCAATTTCCAAATCTATGATGCAAGAATTGTTTGATCCTAATATGACTAAATCTGAAAATGATGATGTTGATGCCTTTTTGAAACAAAACAATGCAATTTTTCACCTTTTTGAGTTGTATGCAAGATGCTTGAATGAATGCAATGATCAATTTCAGATTTGTTTTCAGAAATGACCTAATGCAAATTTTGAAATGCAATTTGAATGTAAATCAAACCTAAGATAACTGAAAATAACCCTATTGCAACCTATCATGCAATATTGTATTCAAAATTTTGAATTTTTATGATTTTTATGATGCAAAAATGAATGCCTAAATGAACAATGAAAAATAATGCAATGTTAAACCTAGATCTAGGATGAATTGCTTCAGATTTCAGAAGATTTGCAATGCTAACATGTCAAGTTCACCAAAATGAAATGGAGAAAAAGTGGATACTCTAGGACTTGACTCTACAATTTAGGCACCTTTCTTTATTTCATTTAGTTATGGTTTGTGGTAGTGAGGATTTGAAGAATTTGGATGAGGTAGAAGACTGACTTACAATCTAAAAGGTGAGTCAACTTGTGCTTGATCAAATCTAGAATGAAATTGGAAATGAAATGCAATGAAATGACTAGGTTTAATGAAATTAACTACTTTGATTCAAAAATAGCAAATCCAAAAAGTCAGACAAATTCGGACTTCAGAAATAGACTAAAAAGGACATTGTGCACCTATGGTATAAATTTGGGGTTGAAAATGGAGGACTAAGTCGCCTAAGGTGACTATGTCCTAGTTGAGCAATTTCATATTTGTTTTTGCAATCCTCTGATGCTAGATCTGGGCCTTCTTTTTCCACTTGTCGCACTTTTGAATCTTCGTCAGGTGCAAAGATAATGAGTTTTTGTTTGTTGTCAAGGTGTAGGGTTTGATTGCAACAATGAACAATTGACCTTCAAGCTTCTCCCAATCTTCTTCAAATCTGAAACCTGCAAATTCAAAGAGAGGGGAAAGGTTGTGTCATTTAGGGGCTTGCCTTAGTCAAACCTCGTGTTAGTGTTTCCACTTGCACAATGGCAATGTCAATGATACAGAGTTTATCCCTTTGAGGAATAAGGCTAAATGATAAAATGAACGATGAATCATCAATTGAGTGCAACTCACCACCCAAAATGGCTTCCTTGAAGGACTGAAGTCATACAAGATCTCCTCAAGGCTTGATTATCATTGGATTGATTTGCTTGAAGACCTACAAGGGTTAGATCTCACAAACAATATGATAACATAAACATGAACAAACTCATATACACTTTGACATGATGCTTGAATCTTGAATTATTGCAATAAATCTTCTAACGACTGCTCTTGACTTGCTTGATAATGCTCTTGATCACAAATTGTTCAATAATTGATCACAAATTGTTCAATAATTGCTAGATAGTTTTCAAATGATGTAATGACTAGGTATTTATACATAATTATTCCAATTTCCCGAAAATTAAATCTTGACAGTATGTTGGAAGAATGAGGAGTTTGTCATTGATGTTGTTGGCAACATGAGCATGTGAAATAAGCACAAGGTACATACAGTTATACATTTCAGTGTTGCCATTGATGTCAACATTGTATCTTGCTTTGGAGATCATGGTGCAGATCATTTTGGTTGGCTCTAACATGGTTTAGGACATTGGTACAAGACAATTTTGCAAGAAGGTTTGGTCTGGTGTGATGAAAATTGACTTAAATGTTAATGCAAGTAATTCTATATATAGGGGATCCAGTAATTGGGTACACATTGGTTCGTTGTTGAAGTTTTTCCTCTATAGTTCTAGTACATTTTTGTTGGCTAGTAGAAGCATCTAATTCTAGAGTTTCATCTCATTTTGGCTATTGGTTTGAAAGCTACGAGTAACAGAAGTTTAGCTTGGCAGTTATAGGTGTTTTCCAATTCAGTGCATGAGTTGGAGAATCCGCACTTCTCCACGGATTAGATTTTGACTGGGGATTTGTGGAAGTGTTGATAGATGTTAGATGAATGGGCATTCCAGTTGGCATGATGTTTTGTGGTACGTGTTTCCGAATATGAGTATACAATTGGAGAATTTTGTATTAGGTCTCTTGCGGTGCCAACCTAATAAGTTTGAAGGTATGTGAAGCTTAAATAAGTATTGTGAAGTTATGTGTGGTCTATTATCGGTCCATGTCGACCTATTTCAAAGTGTTTTGAGATTTGAATCTTGGCGTGAGGCGCGTATGGAAAGATTTTGAGCCAACAAGTTATATTTCGTACCTTTTCAATGATACATCTAATTAGGCCGACCTAATTGATGTTATGGGTGAACCGGATATATAAGGTAGATCATTTATGGTGATTTGATCAATGTTATATATGAGAGTGATGTGAATGATGTGAATCAAGTGAATACATTGTGAATGATAAGTTGTGAATGTTGAGCAGAATATTAGAGTGATGTGAATGCAAAGAAAAGCGAAGTGTTAGACCAAAATCAGATGATGTGTGTAAATTCAATCTATTGAGATTCATTGGAACTGTATGTCATGCATAGGATAGATGCAATTGTAACAGTTCAATCCAAGTTGTAAGCCATAAACTTTCTTCCATCTTTTTTCTTCTTTTAGTGGGCAACGAGTCCACCTATAGTGAGCACTTATGTAATATACTATGACCGGTTATAATATATTGTGAGCTAATCATCACCATGGTTTTTCTCATTTTGGGTTTTCCACGTAAAAATCTTGGTGTTCATGTCTTATGTGATGTTGTTGGATGTTTTGATGCATTTTTTAATTAATGCAATTGAATATGCTATAAGTATTGGATGCTTAAATGTTTAAGTGGTTCAAACGAATACTGATTCACCCCCCCCCCCCTCTCAGTATTTCAGGTGTTCAATAATTGGTATCAGATCTTGGTTCCTTGGAAGGAGCTTATCCACTTGGGAAGATCTTGGAGGTTGAACACATGGTTGTTAGAAGATTACCTACTCCTCTGGAAGAGATTCCTACTGTTGGATCTACAGACTTCTTGACTGCATATTTGATGTGTATGGAGAACTCAAAATTGCTCTTGAAGATCTAGAAAAAACTAAAGGTGAAAACATAGATCTGAAAGAAAATGTCAAAGAAGAAAATGAATGCATCAGAAAATTGAGAGAGCAAATCAAGAAATTTAGACAAAGGCATAAGGAGGTCAGTGAGCAGTTGAAGCAAACAAATGAAACCATTACCTGTCTAAAGGTACAAGTTGAAGAAAGAAAGAGAGTTGAAGAATGCTTGAATACAATGGTGAAAAGAAAATCGAAGGAATGCACAAGGCTTGAACAAGAAGTTGTTAATCTAAGAACAAATCTAGGGAAAGAAAGGAGTCATGAAGACAAATTCAAGATGAGTTCTATAAAGCTTGATGAAATGATTGCAAATTAGAAAGGCTCTAAAGATAAAGAAGGTTTGGGATTTGAAAAGGGTGAAAGTTCAAAATCATATCAGACATCAAATGTTGAAAAGAAGAACAATGGCAAGCAGATCAGAAATCAAAGGAATGTAGCTACAAGACCACCGGTCAAACAACCAAATGCACAAAGGTACCCATCTTTTAATGATTTTTGTTATTCTTGCAATAAATTTGGATATAAGGCTATGAAAGGTAGAAGCGGAATGAATCGGAATGTTTCACCATTTTATGGTCAATGTTTTGCATGCAAGAAATTTGCTCATAGAACTAATGAGTGCATAAGTCAAATGATGAATGGTTATGACAATGGTAAGAGTGGTTCAATCTTTCAATGGCTACTGTTATACATGCAATGAATTTCGGCACAAAGGTAATCAATGCAAATTTAGAATGAATGGAAATAAGATTGGTCAAAAGAATTTCATATGCTATAATTGCAACAAACCAAGACACATTTCTAAGTTTTTCAAAAGCATTAATATGAAGGATAATCCAGTAAAAATAAAATGAACCAGTACAAAAGATTGATCCGACAGAAACAAAGGAGATGGATAAGATTTGGAGAAAGAAGGAAAAGACCGAGGTTAAGGATGAATCTGTACCAACATCCGGTGTAGAT
>VDFB02050634.1:0-10784 GCA_007258455.2 Sequoia sempervirens | reverse complement strand
CATTTTTCTAACTCTGATTCTTTGAATTTTCATCGCCACTTAGAGGCCTAGTTTGGACCCTCATGATCTTGCGCATAACCCTTAGTTTACAAGGGCCTAAGACCTAATGTGAATGTTTTAAACACATTACAACATTAAATCAAGGCCACATTAAGCTCAACTTGAGAAGGAGGGTCCAATAAAATGAGAAAATGTAGAGGGATACATTTTCCGTCATTACGTTGATATGCATACATATAGAATGACCCTTTCTATTGTTGGTTTAGGCTATCAAGGGTCCTAAACCTTAAAAAAATCTTCTCATATTTTATATTTCATTTCATTTGATCTATGGTAAAAGTATGGAAGAGTATTGGTCTTCACACTCTTCTTATTATGATTGTGTAAGTCAACATGAAAGTATCATTTGTGGCTTAGAGAATGT
Source organism: Sequoia sempervirens (assembly GCA_007258455.2). NCBI lineage: Eukaryota > Viridiplantae > Streptophyta > Pinopsida > Cupressales > Cupressaceae > Sequoia > Sequoia sempervirens. The sequence goes on along the minus strand of VDFB02050634.1, from coordinate 10,360 downwards.
GGAAGGCTTTACATAATGATAAATAATTCCTCATGTGTGTTAAATATGGTTTCAAGTTGGAGATTTCTTTCAATGCTCATAATTTGTGGTATCTTTACTATTTTTAATAAATCTAGCCTTCCTCTTGCTAAAACACCTAGGAAAAAATCTCTCAAGTTCTCTATAAGCAGAGCACTCACATTTTATAAACTTAATCCATTCTCTTAATGGATCCCTTAGTTGATGAAATAACAAAAACTGTATCAACTTGTAATGTCGTCTTTTATTCTATTTTGCATTTTGATGAGATATTCCTTGATATTATGTGTCAAAAGTTGGGCCTTCAAATACCTCTTTCTTGGCATGAAAAGATGTACTATCAAAATTTGACACATCATTCAAGAAATACATGGTAGGTCTTCCTTAAAAAGTCCTTAGTTCTTTTCTCTTTTACCATTCACAATATAAACTAACATTAAGCACGTGATTCTCCCCTTTGTCTTGACTTTGTAAACTTAAGCACATTCGACAATCTAGATTAGAACCTGTAATTTCTCAATTTCTTTGTTTTTTGGTTTACCAAGGGATTCTTATTTCAAACCGCCTCACATAGTGACTCATCCAATATTTACATCTTGTATTAATGTAGAGATGTTTTAAATATTTTTTCGACCTACCTCCTTGCTTAGGAGTGTTGGGAATTGGAACCATATCCTTTTGTCCCATTTCTTAATGGGATTGTTTATTGGAGAACTTCTCTTTGGGGATTCAACTCCTTTTCTATATTATATTTTGAAATTTTAAAATTATTTTAGAGATTTTATTAAGTTCCAACTCTAAGAATCTCTAAAAAATGTGATTTTCAATGTTGAGGTTATTGAGTTTTCTTTTTTTCTTAATGAAAATACCATGTTCTCACCTTTACATAATTTCATATCCAAGTTTATGTTGAAAAGGTGAATTTGAAATTCCAACACATATAAGACATTAGGAGAATGTGACATGTACCATAAGAGAAATCCTTCCTAATCCTATGTGAAGTAGTTATTCACACAATTAAAGTTGCTTTTAATTGCCTCTATAGTAGAAGTCATAGACTCCATTACATGGTAAGACTTCTAGCTTCTTTGATTGACCTTCTATTATATAAAATGGTGAATATTATCTTGCTTCTGTCTTTTAACCATGATGTACTTGCATTGTTCATCATATCAAATTCCCACAATAAATAAGAGGACCCTAATCCGCTTTCTAAAGAAACCTTCCTATAAATGTTTTCTTGAAAAAATGATCCACCACCCTCCTCTTAATACAACTGCATATGCTTAACTAAATGATAACTTTATAATTTACTATTTTTACTTTATAACTTATGTTTTGGTGAACCAAACCAGTTCTTGATTCATGTAAACGTTCTTACATGTATTGAACCACATACTTTTACTTTATAGATATAATAAATGTTTTTAAATAAAAAACTTCACAAATGTCATTGAAACGATCGCTTCTTTCTGCATTTACCTTCAAGACCATCCTTCGCCTTCTGATTTTATACTGTCCCTTCAACCCCATTTTCTATCATCCGGTCAAAGGAATCCATTAATGTTTCCAACAAACTGGTGGGGCTTTTCAAAGACTTGCAGGGCACTCTTCTTCCTTGAAGAGTGGCAGGTGGGGACAAAAGAAAATCTAAAATTTTGGTGTACGAAAAGGTGTGCCATGATTTATCAGAGCGGGAAACAGAAACTGCAAATGTTTCCTTAGTCAAAGCAACTAGCGTAAAAGTTGAAAGGCTGTCCACAATAAAAAGACAAAATAAGTTGTATAACATATAGGTATTACCAATTATTCTGCCATTAGAGCCTGATCATAGTTATTTCATAGCAGTACAATAATATCAGTAATCATACAACCCATTCCACAGCTATTTATTTCAGCTATTTTTGTACCTTCATTCTCGTAAGTTAATTATTTGTTTTGTTCAATATAAAAGAAAAATGTTGCAGGACTATCAATCATTCAAACCATAAATATCATGCTTCAAAATATTAAATACAAGAGAATAACTCTAAGCTAAAATGATCTTAGTTTTGAAAGATTGACGATAGGAACATCAATTTATTGTATTGATCAGTACTGTTTTGACTGGTCGTTTGTAATGTTTGAGTTTTGTTGGTGATATTATACTGCAATCAGGATATTTTTTCCTTAACTTTCTTTTACAATCAATTTTTTCCTCTCTTCGAAAAAATTAATTTCTTTGATTAAATTATGCTGTAGAATTTTTGTTTTCATTTTTTTTTTGAATTTTTATTGTTTTCGTATTGAATTGGTATAAGTATAATTTTATAAATAATTGTATTAGTTGATTTGTAATATTTGAAGTTTCATTTGATATAAAAATTGTATCATTTTTTTTATTTAAAATATAAATAGATTAATAAAATTGTACATCTCATGTTATATAGTATTTAGAAATGATTAAGTATAAATAATTAGATATTGAAAATAATTGGTGATATCTATTATACTTCAATGATGATTTTTTATTTATTGATAAAGTTGAATGATTCACAAAGAATGAATCAAAAGTTATATCTTGTTCATTGTAAAGGTCCATAACCTTCTAAAAGAATATTACCAAAATTATGCCCAAAGAATAGCCTTTCTAATACAATTAAATATAGTTATTTTCTCATCAAAAACCAAAAAACTCTAAAACATTAGCCATTAAATATATTATTTATATGAGCATTAACAACCTTTTAATGTTGGGGATCACCTATTAGTGTAATGGTGAGATGGTTGCCCGTTTGTGGTGCAACCAAGGTTCAAATCCTCGCCTAGCTTACTAGCGGTGTTTATACTGCTACTAGTCCCACATTGTGCTTGGAGGATATTGTGGTGGCTGATCTTGGAGGACATATAGGTGATCTTGGTGGACGTGGTTATTGAGCGTGCTTGTCCCTATAGGTGTGTGCTGCTCATGGATCCAGATTCTTGATGGTGTGTGTTGCTCGTGGACTTATGTTGGACCCACATGGGTCTTTCATGCCATTCGGTTTTGTATCAGACCCTTGTGAGTCTCTCATGCCAGGAGGTTTTGTGCAGTTGGTCTTGGAGTGATAAGGTTAAGACAACACAAAGGTGTAAAGGTTTTACTTTCCGTACATATCTAAGGATGAGGCCACTCAACAATGTGGTCTCACTGGTTCATAGCTCCAATCAAAAGTGTCCCCGCAGCCTTGGCTGTATGTTCTCTAGTTCATAGCTCCAGTCAAAAGTGCTCAGCCTCGCCTGAGAATTACCAATCAAAAAAAAAGAAAAGAAAAAGAAAAACAACCTTTTAAATGTTTAATATTTTTCTAGATTCTATTGTGTTCGTATTTTTTGCATTGATGTTTTGGATTAAATTTGTATTATAAAATCAAATACTATATTCAATTTTCAGCCTTATTTCCTTTCAATAACTTCCACTACAAGTTAAGGAAAGAGAAAAACCACACAAGTCTTATGATAAACATGCATGAGCTTTTACACAATCCCACTATTATTTTTCTACAATCAATCACTATTCATGAGCTTATATAATAAATTATTAAGAAAACCTTCTACAATTCATGGCATCTACAATATTTCTTAGTGTATAAGGATCTATGTGATCTATAATATAATGATTTTTATTGAGATAGAGTATTATTTACAATATGTTTTAAAAAAATTATCACATGGTCAAATATATAAAAAATTATATGAGCAAGGTACATAATAAATTAGAATATAATGTACAAAGTGAAACAACCAAGATGAGTGTTGTGAGTAGGAAAGGGTATTTGAATTTTTCTGCTAGTTCTAAGGATGGAGAGTCTGATTCGGAGGATGATGATGGTGATTCAGTGCTTCCTGGAGGCTAGTAGCTTCATCCTAGATTGTTGGGCTCGAGTTTGGTGTTCCTCTGGTTGCCACCTTGCTTTGGGGAATCTTTTTCCTTTGTTTTTTGGTCTGTGGATGTTGGTGTCTTATCGTTGGCTCCTGTCTGGGGCCTGCGTTGGCCTAGTGCTTTGGTTTGTGGCTTGCAGAGGCTTTTTCTTTGATCAAGCTGTGGAGGGCTATTGTGAGCTATGGAGCTAGCTATGGGCCCTTCCCTAATGTATTCTTTTTGTTCCGTTATGAGCTAAAGACTCTCCTAGCTCGGGTTTGGAGCATTGCTCTGCCTTTTGTGTTTCTTCTTTGTTCTTCTTCTCTACCTCTTAGCCTCTCTTTGGCTAGGCATTTTTTTTGGGTCTATTGGGTTTGGTTTCTACCCTATTGGTGTGCGCCTAGTTTGGATCAAGGTCTTATGCTTTGAGTTGGTCATTGGTTCTTGGTTTGAGGGTGCTTTGCTATAGTTGCTTTCTTCAGAAAGCTTTGGTGGTGTTTTCACCTAATTTTTTAAGTCCTTTGTTCATTTTCTAGCCAGTCTTTGGCCTTTGAGACTATAGTTTCTTCCCTGCCAAGACTTGTTTTTTGCCATGGGTTTTTCTTTAATCCCTTGGGTGTTGATGCTTGGAAGGTGGTTCCTTGTGTCTAGTTCTTTTTCTAGTTGGTCCTCTTTCTCTTTTGGTTTGAGGATTTGGGGTTTTCCTTGTTATTTCCTTGGGTGGTTGTGAAGTCCCCATTCTACATTATGGCTTGGTTCATTCCACAGGATGACTCCCTTGATCATGGGTGTTGTTGTTAGCTTGGTGTTTGGGGTCGGATGGTGGTGGGGTCTTTGCCCTAGTTTATTAGCTTTGCAGATGGTCCTCAAGGGTGTTGTGGACTCCCTTGTTTTTGGGTTCCACATATTTGTACTTGGAAGGTTCTCTGTCATGGTTAATGTTCCTATTGTTTCGCAGGCTATTTGTGAAAAGAAAAATATATGGTGTATGAGGAAGTATTCAATGTCCTCCTCCCTAGAAGGGTGCCCCCCTTTTTTAGTTTTCTTATGAGTATCAAAGGTGATGAGTACACTTTGGTTTTGCAGATTTCTTTGTTAATGATGATCTTCAATGGTGCTAGGAACACCCAGTTGTTGACCATATTAGAAGAGGTGATTTCTAAGTTTATGAATTTTAAGTTTCTTTAGGCTTTGTTAGGTGAATCTCTAGTTTATCAAACTCCTATTGGGGTTGGTTTGAAAGCTTTTTTAGGGAAGTTGTTTGTGATGTTGGAGAATGCTTTTGTGGGTTTCTATCTTGGTATATCTACTTTTCTTAAGCAATGCTTGTAGATGTATTTATTGGTGGGGTTGCTTCCAAAGTTCCCATTGAAGGCCTAGGTGCTCCTATTGACCATGGTTACTATGTGTATTCTCTCTACAGGGGTGTGTGCTACCTTTGAGGCTCTTCAAATGGTGTCTCCTATTGAGTTGGAGTCCTCTCATTTTGAGGTGGAAACCTCTCCTATGGAGGTGGAGAAGGGTTTTGAGAGTGGGGTGAGTTGTTTATGCTTCTTCAATAAGTCTTCTCCCTTCTAGCTTCATTTTAGGTGGAAACCACTCCTATCAAGGTGGAGTTCAAGTATGTTGGAGACTCTTTATTTGTAGTGGACAGAGTTCTCATAGCAACTTCTCCTATAGAGGTGGAAAAGTAAGTTGGATGACAGAGAGTATTTGCTACTTCAAATTTGTTGTTGATTTTAGATTTCATTGGGATCTCTAAGAGTTAAGAATGTTGTGAGATGGTTGAATCATGATCTGTTGGTTTCAAAATGTTTTAAAATCTAAAATAATTGGGTGGAATTTTGAGTTGTTTTGTCCACCCATTGGGAGGTTCTAGTGATTGGGTGTTGTGTTGTTGTGTTTTGGAGGGTTGTTTGGCCTATCTAGTTAGCTATGAGGTGGAATCATGTGGTGGAAGATTATGAAGGTTACTAATGGAATCATGTGTCGTGCCATGTTGGGTGTAGCCTTAGGACTTATCTTTCTGATCTGGTTATATGGCTACTCTGAATTTACTTTAATGCTTAGTTTTATTATCCTAGAGTGCTATATCATGATAGTAATGTTATGGTATCGTACCTACTGGACTTTGGTTGACCTCATAAATGGTTTGTGCACTATTTTGGGGATTAATTTGGGGATTTTGTTTTTTATTATGCTGATGATGGTTTTCTGGTTGCAATTTTGGTTACTTGGTCTACGTGCCATTTTGATGTTTTCTGGTTGAGACTAGCACTACTCTTCCCAACCTATTTCTTTGTTTGCTAACATGCATTTGTAACCATGGGATCAGGGACCTTTCCCTGTTTATCTACTCAAAAACATAGAAAATAGAAAATTTCAACACCAAAAATGGCCCCTTTAACAAAATATATTGAGAAGAATGTTTTTCCTCCATATGACCACAAGTTAAACAAGTTTGGAGATTTTGAGAAAGTTGAGGATCAAAATAAACATATGAAGATTAGGAATTTGAGCATTCTATTTGCTCATCCTTCATATTTTGAGATGGATTTTATGGATAGTCAATGGACCATTGTGTAGAAATGACAAGGGAGCAAACCCGAGACACAAAATAATGCACACAACTAGCAAACTTTGTTATTATTAAATAATGGAAATATTACATGCAAAGGATCCCAAATCCTCGAGCTCTCGATACATGCAAGCTACAAAGTTTCAGAAAAATTACAGAAATTATAGAAAATCCCCTTTTCGCAGCATGCGAACTCTCTTCCCCAAAAACTACCCAAAAAATAAGAAATTAGCTCATAAATAGCCCTTTTCAGTGTTTGGAGCCAAAAAAATATTTGAGTTATGAGTTTTGGTGGTTTGGTGCCAAAAATTACAATTTGAAATTCAAATTTAGATTCACATTCAAAAATTAGCACATTCCTAAAAATGCACCAACTTTCGGCTATAACTTTTAATCCGACCGTCAGATCTTCAATGATAATACTTTTTGGAAGCTCAAAATAAATACACTTTTGGGATTTTCGCAAATTTTCGGGCCCATCCAAACCATTTAGTGCCCCAAACTGGACTTGGAAGGTTTTTCAAGGCAAAAAGCAAAAATTGGAACTTGAATAACTTTCAAACGTGAATGATCTTGACTTGATTCTTTCATCAAAGTGCTTATTTTTCCGTCCTGAACCTTCCCATAAATTTTGTCTTCCCACGCCTTCAAATTCACACCTGCTAAAAATAGCAGTTGAGCAGAAAAAGCAGAAAAGCAGTTCTGAAAGTTGGAAACTCTTATTCAATGAAAAGGGTATCCATAAATGCAAAAACATCTACAAAAGAAATAACGGAACATAAATGGAAAACATCTTTTGGTGATGTGTTTGCCCTCACACCACCGGATGCTCCTCGCATCGAAAACATAAAAAATATCCTTTAAAATTAAATGAGGATCTTGTCATATGCTCCCTTGTTCACATTGAAAGGGAATATAATAATTTATGTAGCCTCTATGTTGTATTTGGTCAGATTGTTGCCAATTGCTTTTTTTTGGCTCTTCCATTATAATTTTCTCTTTATTTTAATATACTGTTTAGGTGATCCTCCATCTTTTTCCTTAGATAATTATAGAATATTAAATTTTAAGGTAAAAAAAATTATTTAGGTTAATTAAATTAAATATATAAATATAAATGTATATTAATATTAATAATTTAAAAATTATGAATTTAGATATTTTTATTTGTTATAATAAATTAAATATAAATAAATGTACTTAGTTTGGTAATAAAAAATATAATAACTCTAATAGATTGAGATCAAGATCAATTTAAATGATAGATTAGTAATCATCTCTTCAATTAGAATATTAATTTTGACTCTAGACAAAAGGATAAATCTCGGGATCATGTATGAATACATGAATGCAAAATTGTCTATTATTTTAAAAATGTCTTATGTGATCTAAAAACTAATTGTATTAAATTCATTTGATATGTATTGACTTGTTTTATGCTTGTAGATACTTATGGATTGACAATATTTATAATAATATTTTATCAATTGTCAATACATCACAAGGGGATATGTTATGATTGGTCAACATATAGAAAAGTGTACCAATAATTGAAAACAAAAATATTTAATTGCATATTCTTCTAGAAATTAATAGGAATATTCAAAGACAAGGATGAAACAAATGATAGATGTATATGAATGTGTGAACTATAAGAATTATCAAGTAGTCAAATCCATATGTTGACTAAATACATACTTCCATAAGGTGAAAGTGTAGAAGTGTCAATTTATAATTATACAGTAGGAATAAGTGTATATGACTATGTTTCTATATAGGTGGATAAAAACTAGGGGAATGAGTACAACTTTGCATAAGATAACATCATTTGTTATTATGGGCATGTATAACTAGATATTTACTTAAAATAAGGTAAACTATATGGGAAATGATATGGGTATGGGAATTACACCATTATATTTTTTCCCCACAAGGTGTCTCAGTGTAAGCATGTGCTTCAAAATGAAATATGTACAAAAATCTTGAAAATAAGATTCATTGAAGTGTACAATGAGTACCTCCTATCTCACAAGTGAAAATCTAATACAAACTAGGAACTTACAAACTAAAATAAAAAATACAATTGATTAAATTTAGAAAGAATTTTATTGTTTAAAAATTAGTACAAAGATAGTTCATTTGAGTACAATAATGTAACCATACTTGATGGTGGAAAACTATGATCTACTAGATTTTAGTAATGTTCTAGAATTTAACTTAATTATGGTGGTGATTTTTTGTAGCACCTAGCACTACTTGAAAACATAGTTATAAAAATGCTAGAGATAATATATACCCAAGTTAAATTGGTTGTATCTATGGGATGCAAGGAATTGATGGAGTGATAAAGATGTACATTAAAATTAATGTAACATAAAGATAAGAATGTAAAAATATGAATCATCTAAATTAATATTAATAATGTGTTCATCATGTGTAACATATAAAAGGGTAAAGGATGGTAAGAAAATATAGAAAGTAGTATTAAAAATGCATAATGCAACAATCATATACATTTATTGAAGGATAAGCATGAAAAGTGCATGGGTTGGAGATGATATCAATAAATAATAATGTTACTAGTGCAAAGGGGGGTGTCTCATGTGTCTTCTTTCTTCTCACTTTTCTTTCTTCTTTGCAATCTTCTTTTTTTCTCTCATGTATGCATCTAAAATTCCCATTTTAACTCCATATAATTATTTTGAATTGAAATCTAAGATGATAATATAAATGAAAAGACATGGATATGATCATGTAACAATGGGACTTGAAATTGAACCACAAGATGATGTAGAAAAGATTAAATGGTTTAACAAATGTGATGAAGCTTTTGGTACTTTGTGTATGTCAGTATCTCTAGACTTACTTTTTCATATTGAGTCTGCTGCAACATCGAATGAAGTGTGGACCACATTGGAAACACTCTTTAGTAAGCAAGATAAGTTAAGAAGTCATCAATTGGAGAACAAACTCATAGAGTTGAGTCCTAATTTTGACACCATACAAGACTTCTTCACAAAATTCAAAGCTTTTGGATTGAAATTGGAACATTTTGGAATCAAGATGGATGATAAGCAACTAATCTTGAGTATTCTTTCAAAGTGTTTTCCTAACTAATTTGTATTTGTTTCTACATTCTATGCTACAAAATGTGCCCTAGGTTCCACATATAAAATGCCTTCTTTAGATGACTTTTTTGTAGAAATCACTAGGGAGTAGGAAAAATTGGTTCTAATGGGTACAATTAAACCCTCTAAGTCACATTCCTTGGCTGTTAATCAAGGAACTAAAGAATAGAAAGGGTCTAATAAGCAAGGTAAGAAAAAAATAACTAAGGAGAGAAGAAGAAAGATTATAAATTTGCTACTTCAAAAGCAGTTAATCAGACCCCTTCATCAAAAGGTGAACAACCTAAGAAGGAGAAGGTCAATGGTTCTTACTATAAGAGGCCTAGCCATGATGAACATAAATTTTTAAAGAAAAAAATTGGCCACCTTTCACATATTCTAGAAAAGAATAATATCAAGGTGCCTGATTTAGTCAAACAGAGTTCACCAAAAGGTTCTTCTAGACAAAATTAAGGGGAAAGGAAAGGGAAAGGCCCTAGTTGCTATTGCTTCACAACCAAAGTCTTGAATCATTGACGTAGGTGCTTCATAGCACATGGCCTCATTAGAGCATAATTTCACCTCTTTGGAGCCATGTTCTATACCTACCGTACTTATGGGTGATGACACTCCTATTGAAGTGCATGGGAGAGGGTCTATAGATGTGGGTGAAGGGAAATTTGAGGATGCTCTTTATGTTTTATCTTTGTCAACTAATATCCTATTTGTTTATTAGACCACTCACACTTGTTCTGAAAAGCGAGTTGAGTTCACTCT
>VDFB02050633.1:0-20542 GCA_007258455.2 Sequoia sempervirens | reverse complement strand
AGTCTAGGGTAGTTTTAGATCTTAGGGATATTCCCTTTACAATTTAAAGAGAGCTTTTACCTCACATACTATTTTGGTTTTTATTATCTTGAAAAAGACAAATAAAATGCTAACATAGCACAATTTGTAAGCATCCAATATACAACAAAGCGATTTATTCTACTATCTAAGATTGCAAGCAATAGAAACATTATATCCTAGGAAAGGTGATGATCATCCACATAAATCACACACCTATATAGTTCATTCAAATTTAAGACAAGTTGCATTCAAAACAAGATCAAAGGTGGTCTACATATATCTCTTGTAGTTCTACTTGAAACTTCACACAAGAAAGGAAGTGCCGAAAAAGTTGATAACTCCCTAAGCCAACCTCCAATTACATCCCTTAGAATGGTTCTAGACTCCTTTGGGCATGTGACATAAGAGTGGCCCCAACTATATCTCAAAGATTCTAAATTTTCTAACATGTACTAGAATACGAAAGTTATGTGACACATTCTTGAATACCATCTAGAGAATGAACTCTTATGCCGCATGAGGAACATTAGTATAACTTTAAAAAGTAAAATTTCAAACAAATTCATATGTTTTCCCAAAAATACTACTTGAATGACTTGAGATGTTTTCTAGATCACTTGATTAGAGGGACTAGTGTCCCCAACAACAATAATCTAGGAATACACGCCTTCATCACCATTGGTAGCAACAATACCACACTGCACTCAATCTCCACGCTCAAGACCTTCACCATGGCTATGCTCACAACTCTATCCACTACAACCCTAAACCTCAATAAGAATTGGTATAACGATGTAGTTGACAACATCTACCATTAATGCTATTTTCCACTTGTTGCACTCAATCATATCACCATGGAACTCTAGAACATGCACAATCCTACTAGCTAGGATCTCCTCCACACAAATCAAACATAGATCCTTGATATAAAAAAATGGTCTTGTAGAATTCCCTCCACTAAATTTACACTACTTGACCTCAAGGTGATCCTTAAAGAGGAACATACCCAATCCCACTTGAACATAAAATCTAAGGCTAAGGGTGGGGAAGGAGTTGTTGAAAAAGCAACACTATTGTAATTGACCACAATAGTATTGAACCTCCATCCTTTGTTATAATCTTCTTTCATTTGTCAAACTTTAATAACTACACAGTGGTCATTGAAAGCCTCAAAATTCTAATCCAATATAGACAAATAATGATTGAGAGAGAAAGGGGGAAATACACTCTAATTGAAGAGTTGAAACCTGCACTTCCTTCACCCTTGGAAACTCAACCATGAATTTTCCATCAAAAGTCCTAGCTCTCTATACCTCCCACAACAATTTGAGCTTGTTTTGATCCAAGAGAAACATATCTACAAGAAATAATGTTCCATCTAAGAAAAAAACCTAGTTTAACACCAAAATCCAAATTCCTTGGGAATATGTTTGCAACATTCTAGTTTGTTCTCTTCACGCAAGGTCTCTATTCTCATCCTTTGGAACCTAAATTTTCATGTGCAAACCCCAAATCAATCCCCTCTATCACCATGAATATTGTCTTGAACCTACAATGGAAAATTTCCCACAAAAGAACACTTCCTAACACAAGAACATGTGATCCATGGTTTGACAATAATGTAGGCCACATGAACAAAAAATAAGTAACAATGAGAGGAGGAATGTCTCAAAAATAATGAGTATTGTGAGAAGACAAAGGAAACCGCCACAATAAATCCCCATCCTACCATGGTTGTCTTCCCACGTGCACAAAAAATAGGTAACCAAGGATTCTCCTTATGCCACATCAACATCCTTCCTCTTTTATGAGATCATGCCATCTAACTTAAAACCTTTGAACCATAAATTTAATGGGGGCCCTTGTCACCAAGAAACTAGACAATGTTAACCTTAACCAAAGTGGGCAAATTGGGCCAAAAATTGGTGTTAAAGCTCCCAACTATCGAACTAATGTCCTGGCTTGCCTCGCAATTAGCTAGGAGGCCCATAGGTCTTTTGGCCTATGGTAGTAGTGGACAAAGCTTATGTAGTAGAATTTAACACTAGTAATTTTGTCTCTTAGAAAATGCAATTGATCTTCTAGCTTGTTTTGGGAATCTAATAGCCAAGATAATTTTTTGGAAGTTGTCTATAAATTCTAGAAAAGAAATGCGAGGCTCTTGAGCCAAATCTAAACCTTCTACTAAGGGCAAGCTTCAACCTCATTGTTTGTCCCATGATGGATGAACATAGAAGAGGCCATAGCCATTTTTACCATGTTCATCACTTATGATACATTCAAATCCAGCTTTTCGTGAATTTTCTTTAGAGACTCCACCAAAATTCAATTTCCACTTAGATGATTCAAGTGGGTGCCATCTAACCATTTTTTTACCAACACTGAGTATTCATTTCCCTTTAATTGGGGACTAAGTTTCATTATTATATAATTAGTATTGTTAACTGGGCTGACTTGGCAACCAAGTTAGCATCAATTAGAGCTCAGAAAACCTTAGAATTTATTTCAACTAATCTTAATCCATCATTCATCAAGTTCTGCTCTTCTTTGACCTGTATTGACTTTGGGGACAAAAGGGTGAGTTCTTTGGGAAAATTGCATAACTGATGTCAGCACTAACATCACTGAAGAGTTCACTATTGGGCAAGTTGGTGTTTTCCTTTGCTTTTCCTTCTCTTAAATTTTGCCATGTTGGTCAAGAGGGCTTCATTTTGACTAATTTTTTTCTGTATTGAACAGGAATTTTAGCTGTTTCGTTTGATTTCACTGTTTGAGCTTTTGCATTGCCAAAAAATATTCTGACTGATTGCTCAAATATATTATTGATCCAGGAAATAATAAGGTATGTGCATTGTTTGACCAGTTTTGTCTCTTGAATTAAATTTATCTATTAGTTTCCTATCAGGTTCTCAATGTTTCAGACTTCCAATGAAATTTCTGACCAATTCTTTGTTTCCTTGGGTTTACCCCAAAATTTTATTTGTTTTTGGACCTTGTCCATCCTTGGCTCTGATACTTGCATTTTCAGAGTTTCCAAGTACTTTTTTTGTGAAAAAATGTTGATATGTTGTAAGATGGCAAAAGCCAACGCTGTAATGCAATAAGTGTGTATTAATGAGAAAAAAGGGTATAACCATAGAGGTGTTTTTCTTAAGCTATTGAGACAATTTGAATGATGTTAAAATGCAACATTTGATTGAGTTACTAGTGTCATGAAATAAGTTTGGACAAAGCAGAAATAGATCTTTCTATTGTTTATGACGAATCAAAACCAGTCCACCCATTCTGTAGTGCGCTTTGCATTCTTTTTAGGGTGGCTTTGATATCTATTATTCTCAAAATTGGCACGAGCAATTAGTGACTCCAACAAGATTCCTTCAGTTGATAAATAGGTACCATTCAAAGCCCTGCCATATAGGAATAGTGGAAAATTAGCATAAAATGATAAAATTTTGAAATTTACAAGATGATACTACTATTCAGAAAGTACAACAATCAACAAGTTCTCAATCAAAAATAGGAAATTACAGTAGTAATTCATGATAACTATGCTTGAGATAAACTAAAACCTTTCCAGTAATTCCTCCAATATAATCCTTTGAGCAGGAGTGACATAGTATATACAATTTCTGGGACATTGCCCCACTGCAAGTTGGACTTGGTAATCGTCACCTTGTCCTGGGCAAGAGAAGAGCATTAAATTATTAACCAAACAAAGGATCAAGAAAAAATATTGAATAAATATAAATAGGGCTCCTGCATTTAGATTTAAAAATAAATAGAATTGATAAGAACAAAAAATAAATAAAATAATAGAAAACTATATATGAAATGTACTTGGGTAGTCGATAAAAATTTCATGGGGAAGGATATGGACTGACAATGGTATCAAACAAATATTAGAATAAGAAAATAAAAAATGTCTACAAGAAATAGGTAAAGATATGAATGGACTTAAAGAGAGGCTACCTTATTCTTGTATAATCAAGTCTTTTGAGAAATATAGGGTACATGAGGCCACTTGGAACAAAATTTCTTATAGAAGGCAGTGGAAACCATAAACAACCTGATACATAGAGAAAAAGCTCTTTGAATGATATCTGAGTCATGCTCTATGAATAGAAAAAAAGCAATATTTGTTTGAGGAAGAAGCATCTCAAGGGTCAAGCAATCTTGCATCACCCAAAGATACTTATTTCTTGTTTGTTTTCTTTTTGCAGTTATTTTGGAGTGTCACATTAATTCCGATGTCACCACAAAGGCCAACTCTTACTGCAAGGCTCATTCTAATTATTGTCATAGTTCAATGCCGAAGTGTCATAGGCAGTTTTTCTATTATGCAGTACCGTATATTGCTTATAGATCCTCATGATTGTAAATTTAGCATTACAATGGGACTCTTGAAATGTCCACATGTCAAAGTTATAACCAATTCCCTTATGACAAAGGGTGGCATGTTCTAAGAATAAAGGGACCCTTTTAGGACTTAGTGCCAAAATTTGAATTGCACACCAAATTGTTATGACTTGGTTAGCATTATCTCACTATCCCATGGTTTCCCCATATAAAGGTGTAATGTCCCTTACCCAGCTTCGCTCTAGGATTCGTTTGTTTAGGGTTAGGGTCGATCAATGGGATAACTCTCCAATGGGGTATTCCTGGCTGAAACCTGCATTCACGATATGAACAATATTTCCACATATACATATGTGTGTTAGCATTAATATCTGGATATCCAATTATAAACATAATCACAAATGCAACTATTAAGAAATAGGAGGAGTGGCATGGGTAGATCCACCTGAAGTCCTTTGCCAAGCCCAAGAGGTTGTATACCACAACTCTCTCTTCTTGGCGACTTGTACCTGCTTTCTCCACCCATGTCATCACCTTGGAAGACACTTAACCTACTGGGGGAAGCCAGCGGAGCTTATAAGTGGTCTAGGCCTACCATCCCTCCATGGCCCATCTCTTCCTTGATCCGGACGAACTTGAGTGGGACCCCCACTCCTCCATGGCCCACCCTTGCCTTGGGACTAAGCGGATCTTAAGTGGAACGTCCACTCATCCATGGCCCATCCTTGCCTTGGGGTTGTGCGGATCTTGAGTGGGGTTTCTAGGCACCACTTTTCCTAAGCCCTTCCTCTTGAGCAGGTTTGCAAGCAATCATCTACAATCTTTAAGCAGTCAAATACATTTGCACTTATCATTGATTCTTTTAGTCAATATCAAATCTATTCCTAGAACAATTATAATGATGACAATGCTATAGAAATTATTGCACTAATAATCAGATAATTAACAAGCAATATCCATTTTGTACATTCAGTTCTGAATTAGTGGAGAAGCATTCATATATCTGCATATTGTTAGCCCTATCAAAGTCTCTTATTACTGATATGTAGATAGCACACAAGGACATGTATTTGCTAAAAATGAATAGATAGATACAGAAATCAGAATTAACAATTTCAGATTTGCAGCAATATTGATGTATCAGATTCTTCACCCTACGTTGACTGTAAATGAGGGCTGTGTGCTAGAGTTTGGGGTTAACGGGAGGAGTCATGCAAGGGTAAGGTCGTAGCATTATAATTGATCAAATTGAGCCTTACTTCTGAGTTATTTGCATTTCGGGTAGGGCAAATAAGGATTGTTAGTTGTATTTATCAAGTAGATTGCATGGTGCAAAAAGTAATGCATAGAGAAAACAGTACGTTCAGATATTTATCACTGCATGATTTTCTAGTGCCGAACTTGGAATTCTAGACATTAATACTAAGTGAATTACTTCACCTGGTTTTGCCGTCTGGATTCCTAGGGTAGTCTCAATTGAATGCCTCTTCTCTTATTCCTTAGGTGCTGTCCTACCAAGTTATTTCCTCCTATATCTATGTTTGGGAAGATTGCATTCTTTCACTCCTGGTCGTGTCTCTTGTCTGGAGGCAACCCGTCATTATCTACTGGGCGATTAACTGATAAACAGTCTATTAACATATCCTGTCATTTGTTCTACTAGTAGCGGTTACTTTGACAAGGCAGTTAATGTGTGTTGATTTCATCCTAACTTAATCAATTTTTCTTCTTTCCTTGTGACGCATTCGGTGAGGGAAGTGAGTGCGGATTCAGGGGGTGCGATTATGGGTTTGACGAAATATATTTTAATTTTTCACTATGACGTTTTAATGGTTCTTTTAATAATAATTAATATGGTTTCTTTTGTTAATTATGATAATCAATTTAATAGCATCTATTTTGTTTTTATTTGCCTTCACTTAATAATATCGATGGTATAATATTATTACAATATTATCTGTGATAATTACAATAATATTTAAATTGAAATTTTATATTTTTGATATCTATTTTATTTATTTGTTTGTATTTCAATAGGTTACAATATTGGGGACATGACAAAAGGTGACCAATCCATTGAAGGCAGAATGAGTGAACAAGGAGATGGAATAGATAGAAAATATGAACTCAAAATATTGTAATCTTGACCCTTATTCTGATGGCATGTAACACTATTGCAGGCACTCTTGTTCTTGAATTTTTGTAGACTTCTATCATAACAGAGTATTATATATGAAATATTGATTTTGTGCCATTCTCTTATATTCTTCCTAAGAAATTATGTTTTGTTGTGTACTCTTGTGCTAAATTCCCTATTTCTGGTTTGAGCTGCATGAGAAGAGTATCTTTCATTATACCCTCTATCCATAACTGCATCAACTGGCATTAAAGCCTAGTTTGTTACTAGGTTAGAGGAAGGGTGAGAGGTAAACCCATAGAGAAGCTTGTGCATGTGTTGCACTATAGGTTAGCCATAAGAGAAGATGGTTAATAGAAGAGGTAGCAGAAACTACAGAGGACAACATGATGATGAGGATAACCAGAGGGAGTGACGTGATACTGAACTAGTTGTCATATTGAAAGCTGTTCAAACAATGTTGGAAGCCCTTGAGACAACGCAAAGGAGAGTAATGATGAGAGACCAGTTCAAGAACCATCCAATGAAGAAGCTTCCAGTTTAGGAGAGGAACTAAGTGCAGAAGATGAATTTATTAGGGAACTGATAAGGACAGGAAATAAGTGAAGATTTGATCTCCGTTGTTATTCAGAAGAATTGATTCCTTAGGACTCGTTGGATTGGATCAATGATCGAAAGTACTTTGAGTTTGAATCTATTGAAGACCTTATTAGAGTCATGTATGCAACCACCAAGTTGAAGGGGCATCTGACCATATTGTGGGATTATATGCAGAAGACAAGGTGTAGAAGAACAAGTTGAAAATTGCTAAATGGGATCAGACAGTAGTGCAGTTGAAGGGTAAGTTTTTACTCGCAAATTACAATTTGGAGTTGCTGAAGGTTCCAAAACTTGTAGGTAGAAAGGAATGTTTGTGAAAGAGTACAGCAAGGAGTTTTCTAGACTCAATATCTGTGTAGGTCACATGTAGGATGACTGTGACACAAAGAAGTTTTTCATTATTTGAATGGAGAGTGGACCAAAATCCAAGATGAAATTTGTTTGTTGCTGATTCAGTCCACCGAGGGTGCCCACCAACTTGCATTGAGGGTGGAAGAAAATTTGTCCAAGAAGCAAAAGAGAGTGTAGGGTAAGGGCAGTGGTAGAAGAGGCAAATAAATCAAGTAGGGATATGTGCAAAAGGAAACTGCAACATCTAGTTGTAATGCAAAATACTCCAATGAGGAACAATCTTCTAAAAAAGGGAAGGTAAAGGTAGAGGAGGTTGCACAAAGAATTTTAGTGATACCTAATACAGATGTGGAGAAGTGGGTCAAAGGGCATATGAATGTCTAGAAGTAGCAAAAGAACAATGACACATTAAGAAAAGGGTTCATATTACACAAGGAAGTGATGAATTAGGTAGTTGGTTAGAAAGAATAACACCTAAAGGTGGAGAGAACATGATGTGCAGTTGAAGCTTGCTAAAGAATTTGGATAACTGTGGTTGAGGAAAAGTGTTTTCCACTCTGTAAACCAATGGGAAGTGTTATAAGATGATCATAGATGAACTATGCTCCAAGGGGTTTCGAGGACGGGGAGTGCCGGGTATGGCGGGATGAGTTTTCGGTATGGGGGTACTTTTGGGTCATTTTTTAGGCGACAATTGAAAAAAAAATAGGGAAATTTTAAAAAATATAGAGAAATTTCAAATATTCATATCATAACATTGATAAAATATTCATCATAGACATTGTAGAAGATTAATACATAACATTAGACTTGAATTGAGATTTCACATGAGAATTGACAAACAAATTAAAGAAATTCAAATGCTTTCATTGTGAATGTACATATATATATATAAGAATTATGAAAAAATACGCAAAGGCTCCAAGTTTCAAGTATAAAATCACAAAAACATAGAAAATATGAGTCCAAGTTAAATGGGCCTTTTGCATAGGTTTTGAGGACTTCAGAAGGACATTCAAATGGGTTTGAAGTTGTTGGCCCTGCTACACTCCCACTGCCTGAAAAACCCCCAATGGCTGCCATACTTCTATGAGTTCTACTTTTATGTCTACTTCTTTCATGCATTTGAACCTCAACCTCCTCACTATCATTACTAGTAATCTCACTACTATTCATGATTTTTTTTGGTTAAGAATTGAAAAGAGAGCTGCAAGTTCAAATAAAGGAAAAATAAACTCACAATGCCCTTCCTACGTGATAAAATAATTGAATTTTTTTTGAAAAAATGGAAAACAAATTGAAAAATCAAAAAACAAATGTAAAATGAAGAACTTACCTCTAATGAAGTGGATTTGATGCCCTAGTCTCCCCTTTCAACTGTTGTTCTCTCCTCTTTCACTTGTTGCTCTTCACCTCAAGTTTGCAAATGTCAAAATGAGAATGTTTTTTTTCTTTTAGTTCCTTTGATAAGTCAAGTAGGTTTGGGTTTTGTTTAAAGGGGTGGGAGGTTCTTGTAGGCCCATCCATCCCCTTTTTTAATTTAAAAAATGTGTTATTTTACAAAAAATAAAGTAAGATGTTGCTGGGCCATAGGGGACGGCTAGTAGTCCCCAGGATGGTTAGGGGACGTCCTGGCTGTACCGGGTACTACTAGCTGTCCCCTAAGTCCCCTGAATATGCAAAAAACATCCCCTGGAAGTTTTAGAAACTTTGTGTGAAAAAAGGGATGGCTAGGGGATGTTTCCTGGCTGTCCCCGTGTCCCCGTTTCGTCCCCGGTACGAGTATGAGCCAAAAAAGGCAGGGGATGCGTCCCCGTGGAGCATAGTTAAGATGAAGGAAGAACAAATATCTTAGTGTCCATTGAGATGGTAGAAAAATTGAACCTAAAACATATGAAGTTTGTTGTGATGCGATTCCTATGGATGCTTGTCATGTGTTGTTGAGAATTGTGCCATCCATAATGGAAGAAAGAACATATCACCAACAACAAGGGTGAATTTTTTTTTCGGTTGAAACTACAAAAGGATGAGAAAGAAGCTACAAGAAGCCAAATAATATTCCTATAAGTGAAACAATTTCTTGAGGAGATTGAAGAGTTGCAAGAACACTATGCATTGTTTGTGAAGCCTACACTAGTGAAGGAAAGTTAGCCACACAGCTCAAGTTGAAGGTGTCTCTGGAAGAATTCAAGGATATCATGTGCAATGGAATACCTGAGGGATTGCTGCAAATGCACAATATTTCACATTGTATGGTTTGGATCCTATTGATGTGTTTTCCATGACTACACCAACGCAGAATAAAGTTGCCAACAACTACCCTATTCTCTCTTGATCAAAGTATCCAGCACGCTAAGATTGCGAGAGAGTTCGTGCGTTCAACTCCAAGGTTCCTTCAGTGTGAATAGTCTCAGCTGGCTCAATGTAATTTGCTGGTATTTCAAGGGGACTTACGGAATTGTTCAACGGCGGAGAAAGGAATTCAAATGCTCAAAAGATTTGTCTATAAGGTTCTTGTTTCAGAAGGTACTGAAGGTAAATGGTGTAGGGTTAAGAAGAATCTAATCTACTCTAAAGGCGTGGGACATGATGATCAATTCTCGCAGACTTCAACCAGGCTCTACTTTGCCTCACTTTGGACAGCTTCCACAGAACTGGTGCAATCTTCAGAGGAGTAGCTCAAGGTGTTCAAATCACAACTTAGCATGAAAATACCATCACAACGACGCATATAAACATACAAACCATGATCAAAGTTAAGTACATGATATTCCAGTTGACCACACAAGGCGCATTCACCATCAGCGAACACACTAGTGGTATGGATAGACGAAGTTTGCTCAAATTGAAGACCACATTCCACAATTCCTATCTACTACATGCATGAAATGAAATTTATTCTACTTTAAGCTACTATTCGAATTAGAAGGACGAAGAAACCTTGCTAGCTACTCACAACAAAAGACGAAATTCATCATTGATGAAAACTCTTTTTATTGAGAGAGTGTTCACAACAATTTCTTACAAAGTTTTCAAGGGAAAATTTTCCCTCCTCTTCAAATTATCCTATCAATCTATACTAAACTACCTCTAAGCTATCACCTAGTTGTCTCTCTATTCTAATCTCTACTACCTAATCTCATGAAAAATACAAATGAGGGGGGGATGCCCCTTTTATAGCTGGCCAAGTCCAATGGACGGCTCAGATTACAATCAGCTGGATGGCCCAGATTGTGCCACCTCAGCCCTAAACAAGATTCACCCTAAAAACCGCCACAAAGAAGAGTGGGGTAATAAATGAGCAATTAATGGCCATCATCCTCTAGAAGATTCCCATTTGTAAATGCGTTCACACTGTTCTTCTTTCTGGACTAGTATGGTAGGCAAGTTCTCGATCTGACTCCAAGGCGACAACTTCTTTCCCTTGCTTGACGATGATTTTCCTCCTTGATGTTGTTCTTCAACTTTGAAGTTCTTGAGGATCATTTCGCTTGGGTTTCCATTTTTCCTCCATCCTGAACTTTGAAAACATTTCTTCTTTGCCACTTGAGTAGGGCACATACTAGGTCTCAACACTTAGCCATTTCTTGCAACTTTTCTTCCTTAAGGAATTTATCATCTTGGACTATTTGCTTCATTACTTCAAATCACCGTGCCTTGGCCTTGGTGTTCATCCTGCAAAACACATAAAGGGAAGAGTATTAGAACATTTCATCATATAAATTCACCTTACTTACCTTATTTTCATGCTTTCACTTCCAAGGGTTCATCATTTTTCTCTAGCCAATTTTGCTTTCTTCATGATATATCAACATCTGTAGGCTGGGGCATACAACACCTATGCATCATATTTCAATGCCCTAGACAAATTTCATCATCCTCAAGGGCGTACTTAGGAGATGCACTTTTAAAATCATCTTTTGAGAGTGTTAGCTTCAACTGCATCATCTTTAAGGAATTCACTTCACCAACCGAAGCTCTGATACTCAATTTTATTCATCGCTAACTCTGGAAGATTAGTCTCACAAAGAATTTAATCAAATTCATCTAGGCAATCCATTTCAAATTCATCATCTAAAGCATTTTACCTTCAAAAACACATTTTATTCATTTTTCCTTAGGAAAATTCATTATTTCAAGTGTCGATCAAATTCTTCATCTTAAAAGCCTTGGCGAAGTGCGGAAGACTTTAAAATCCATTCCTTGTCGAAGATCTTCAATAC
The DNA here is from genome assembly GCA_007258455.2 of Sequoia sempervirens. Lineage (NCBI taxonomy): Eukaryota > Viridiplantae > Streptophyta > Pinopsida > Cupressales > Cupressaceae > Sequoia > Sequoia sempervirens. The sequence continues at coordinate 8,854 of VDFB02050633.1, read as the reverse complement.
CCAAAAGAAAATTCCCTTCAGAAAACGTCGAATCCATGGGTCTACAAACGAAGGGTTACATTTAATTTTTGAATTTTTAAACCTTAGAAAAATATTTTCACCAAATTTATTCCAATTCATCCTTGGACGTAATTTTTTGTTCTGGCTTGAAATTCTCATCAAACCTGTGAAGCTGGCATCCTCTGACTTCTTCTCTGGCAATTTTACTCATGCTTCTGAAAAATTTCACATCCTTCAAATCTAGGCGTAATTTTCCTCTAGGAAGTGAAACTTTGTGCCTTAGAAAATTTTAAATTAAAATCAATCATTTTCCCTGTGAAGAAATTTTTATCAACTCACTTAGATAATTTTCCCCAATGCCTTGAGCGTATCTAGCATGTCATGAAGGATATTTTTAATTTCAACGCCCAACATATTTTCATTCATATCACCTCATGGCGCATATAGCCTATTGAAGAGGACTTAATATTTCCAATGCCTTAGAATATTTTAAACCTTATGCACCTTGGGCGCATTTAGCACCTTGAGGAGGATATTTTATTTCAACGCCTAGCATATTCAGCTTCCATTACATCTCTAACATGGGCGCATTCAAGGTACCAAGGAGGAATTAACTTCAATGCTTGGCATAAGTCATCACGTCTTAAAATATTCTCTCATCCACCAACCTTGCATAGGCGCATTTGGCATATGATGAGGGACTTCAACTTTTATTCCACCTCACTCAAAATAATTTCAACATGTCCTTCTTAGTCTAGGCGCATTTAAGCCTTCATGCTTTAAGTTTGGACGCCTTGGAATATTTTCCAATTCTTACACCATTCAAGACGCCTAAGAGGGGCCCACTCCACATTCTCCGTACTTGGACATTTCCAAAGCTCTTCACAAGTTAAAGCGCAAATCAAAGGGACCCACTTCAAATTTTGAACGACTTAAAGATTCCTCAAGGCCTCCTTAAATAGCTAAGGCGCATGCATGAGGCCAAGCTTCAAACTTAACATACTTAGAATATTTTTATCACCCTCTCCTCACAAGTCAAGGCGCATTTGGAGGGATGTACTTCAAATTTAGACACTTAAAATATTTTTAAGTCTTCATGAGTCAAGGGCGCACATGAGGTATCCAACTTCAAATTTCCACGCCTTATTTTTCAAGGCCTTCTCTTCATCTTGAAGCGCATATAGGGAGGTATGCTTCAATTTTGCTATTCTTAGACTTTCTCTGCATGCACCACGCCTTGGAATCTTCTATCTTTGCATGGGCACATTCAAAGGGGCAAGAGGGAAGTCAACACTTTGTCTTTTCTCAACCCATATGGGCGCATTTGACATTAGGAGGTGGATTACCTTCAATGCCTTGGAAATTTTTTAACATCTCCCTCCTTCCTTGGGCGCATTTCAGGGGTCTTGCAGGATATCTTTAACACTTAGATTTTCTTTTATCATCATCACCTTGAGGGCGCATTTAGGGGGGGGAGGTGGACATTTACATGCCTTTTGTCTTTTCCTTGACTTAGAAACTTTTTACATGTTTTCATGGAGAGTGGGCGCATTTAGCATAGGCAGGAGGATGAAACTTTGACTTAGAATATTTTTCCATCTCATGCTTGTAGTGGGCGCATTTTCAAGGTGGAGCAGGATAAACCTCATGCCTTAGAATTTTTCTTGACTTCTATTACCTTGAGGGTGCATTTAGCATAAGCAGGAGGATAAAACCTTGACTTAGAATTTTTTTAGCATCTTGACTTTTGAAGAAGGCACATTTAAGGTGTTACATCCCGAATTGTATAGCTATTAGGCTATTAGAATTGAATAAGGATTATGTGTTTGTAAAGACAATTCCATGAATGAATAAAGATGTGAATCACCTTGTTTTCAATATGAGTTTTGATCATCTCATTCTTATATTATTATTTTGATGTTAGTCATGGTGAAAAACGTACATAATGAGATTTATTTGTGATGTTTCTATATCCTGTGAAATTTATATGTATTGCCAATTTTGTGAGCAATTGACTGCCGTGAGTTTATAATTGTGAATGCAGGAATGAGATCCAGTCCTCTACGCAGAAGGGAAATATCACTTGGGAGAGGGGTATTGGTAGTTTGACCGGTAAAGTTAATCAGTTGAGCATACACACACATTATGAACAGAACATAGAGAAACAGGTCTGATAAGTTAGTCATCCATAGGCTTAGGAGTATGATTTACTTCCTTATGCTTTATATGATGTGATTGAATGTTAGTCTGACTTTACTGTGAATCCCTGTGAATGAATGTAATAGAAAGAATGTGATAAAGGTCGAATGGGTACGTATATACATATATACACTGTATACACATATCTAAATGTATAGACATATCAATACGTATGTACGATAAGCAAATGGATATGCTCGTACATATGTATCGACATGTATATACGCATACATATGTATATACATAGCGTACATGTAGACATGTTTACACGTACACATTCCGCCTGATACCTTGATAAGTGATATTCAAGTATTATTGTCTTGAAAGATTTAAATATATATTTATACATATATGTATATTAATAAGGTGATTATTAATATATATATATATATATAAATATCAATACATAAAGAATATATAAATAATAATATATATTTGTATATTTTATTAATAAAATGTATTAATATTAAAATTAATATTTATTTATATATAAATACATTTATATACAAATAAATATTAATGTTTAAAATTATACATTTATAAGTAAAACATACAAATGTAAATTATTAAAACAAATTTCAATTTCAAAAAGAATGAAATTCGCATTTTTTTATGGAAGGAATTAAAAATTCGCATTTTACATTTGCAATTGTGAAAGTTTAGAAGATAGCCGTATGAATCATTTAAATTTTTCAAAATACATTTGAAAATGGAATATACTTCATAAAAGGCAAAATTGAAAAGTCGAACTTAAGAAATGAATAGAAAAATTAAAGAGAAACTTACCCGTGAAAATGGCGGAGCTCCCTGCACAGCTGGGAATGGAAGAAGACAATGTCAAAGCTTTAAACCAGAAAATAGCAACAAACAACTGAGCTGTGTCGATTTGAAACTTAACCTAAAACGCAGCAAAAATATCATGGAAAATTCTGACGCCTGGCAGAAAAACGTGACTGTAGATTTCGTTTTGGTTTCAAGTTGAAAGATTCTTCGAATTGCTGGCTGTATAAGGGTCGAATCATCATAAAAGAACATGACTAAAGGTTTGGATGCATGGCAAGTATCACTTTGACTGAGTAAATATTGAAATTTGTCAATATTCATGCCCAGAAATAGGGAAGTTGTTTTAACTGCGACCTATAAATACCTCACAAACTTTCATTCGAATACACTTCAGATTTTTCTCTTCATTGACGTTTTTTTAGAGAGAAAGAGAGAGCTTATTCACTGCAAATTGGAGAGCCAGTAATGTGAGTCTGTGTAGTTATCTGTTTCAAGTGTTTTAGTGAGAGTTGAGTGTTCTCAGTTACCAATTACTGGAAGATAAGATTAGCATTCTTATTCTGGAGAATTTCTGAGTAAGGAATCTGTTGGCTGGGAGCAATAAAAGAAGATTATTGAAAGAAGATTGCTGGAAAAGAGCTTACACAGGCATGTATCTTAATATTAGACTAAGACTTTAAGTTGTCTTCTTTAATGTCTTTTGAATTGCTGTTTGTTTTGAACAGAAAATAATGAATCATTCTTAAGTAATCCTTGTTGTTTAATAATCTTTTAATGCATAATGATTAAAGGAATTTCATTTATGCATGGGAAAGGATTAGGGAATATCAATACAGTTAAAGGGATAACTTGTTGCATTTCTTTATATTCAATTTAATTAGAGAAAATTAAATTGGGAATGGGATTTTGAAAAGAAGAGATTCAATCTGGTTAAGAAGGATTTAGTAGAAAATTGGGGTTTTGAAAGGAAAGGACTCAATTTGTTTATACGCATTAGTAGGAAATTATATGCATTGCACTACAAGGTTGTATTTTGTGTGTGTTAATTGATTGGTAGTAATAAATGGTTATGCAAATGTTTGAAGTTCTAAACTTGTATGATCTTCGTATATGGAGAATACGTAGAATAAGTAATAAATTCTAGGAACCAAATGATGTTTAAACAAAGTGTAATCCTAGCTTGTGTTATTAGGTTAACATTAGGAAGCTTTCTCCTTGGATAAAGAATTCCGGAAACAGGAGATAGGATAGCAAACGCTTGCTTAAAGACTCATTTCTAGTAAACTGTTTGAGGTAGGTAGTCTGGGGTAAACTAAACCCACTGAAAGACACGACCTACGCGTAGAGTAAGGTAGCCCGAAGGCAAATCGGCCCTGAGTAGTGTAGTGATAGATGACTTATCAGTCGTTTACTGAATCAAACACTATGGCCATAGTAATGTAATGTACCTACATCCTCTTTGTTTAGGAAGATGATTACATTGTCAGTTCACAGTGATCCAAAACACATATACTAGGTTGGGATTGTAAGGCACAAGAATCTAGTAATGTAGGACACGACACTATGCTCAGTTGGTTAACGGAATCGGTCACTCAACCAATCTCTTCGACGAAGGGAGGGCCATTCATTGAGAAATGAATGTGCGGGGGACCGCATTATTAGTCCGTGGTTGGCGGAAAAGCACCCGAGTGATATTTCTCCTCCATAACCTGACAACCGAAGAACCAAGATTTGCAAGGGAAGAACCTGGACCGTCTTACTTCTATTTGTGCAAAAGCTTTTTTAAGCTGTGTATGTATTTCTTATACTCTTATACTCTGTTATTCATTGAAAAGTTAAAGTTATTTAAAATGGAAAAAGTTTTGAAATCATATTTATATGTTGTACTTTATTTCGAAAAGAAAAGAAAAATTTTGTTATGTTGTTGTTTACTCGTTTACTTTGGTTAAAAGTTGTAAAAGATAGAAAAAAAAATTTACGTAGATGTCGGGTCGTTACATAAGGGTACCTGTAGGATATTCAACACTTTGCGTTTTCTTTTAATCACCTTCAGCTAAAGTGGGCGCATTTGGCATAGGCAAGAGGACAAAGTTTCAGACTTAGAAAAAATTTCATCTACCTGCTTGTGCCTTACTATATTTAGTAAGTTCTTTGATTTTCCCTCCTCTGGAGCTTAGATTGATTTGAAATTTTAAGCACAGGAGCCTCATGACCTACTTAGCCTGTTCACACTGCCATCTCGAGCTGACCTACTATTTATAGCACATTTCTGAAGGTGGTTTACTATTTATAGTAACTGCTCGTTTCTGAGACCTCCACAACTCTGTTTGACTTGAAATTCGAATGGCGTGCTCCTTATCGGATGACTTGCCCATTCACACTGGCGCCTGATGTTGATTTACTATTTTTAGCCAATTTCTAGAACGCCTTACTATAAATAGTAAGTGCTCCGATTGCCCTCAAATTTTACCGGTGGGTAGCTTGAAAGATGCCGATCATAGTGGGATACACCAGTTTTCGGAAATTTTGACTTTTTACCCCTCTTTTTGGGTCCCAAAGCTAGAAACCCTAATTTGACTTGCATGTATATCAAATAACCTCCGTTTGACCTGATTTCTGTTGCACTTCGCCCTGTTTGTGGTTCTGATGCGATGGGCAGTTGCTGAAATGCACCTGCTAAAAATAGTAAGTCTCTAAAAACTAATCATCTTGCCTTGCATGTCACATCACTGCGTAGGTCTTGAAGAACCCATAAAGAATCACCCGACATGCGTTGAAAACCCTGACACGCAAACCCTAAAAATAGCCTCCGAAGACAGCTTCTGAAAAAGTCATGATCCTGGTTTGCATGTTATACCACTGCGAAGCCCTCGAAAAACCCACAAGGAATATGCTGACATGCGCAAAAAACTTCAACATACAAACCCTAAAAATAGCCTCTGAAGGCTTAATACTGAAAGTCATCTTCTCATTTTGCATGTTATATCATCACGTAGGTTTTAGAAAACCCAGAAGGAATCTCCAGACATGCGTTGAAGAACTTTGCATATAAACCCTAAAATTAGCTCCTGAAGCCCACACTACTAGAAATAGATAGTTGTCCGTTTCGGCTCAAAACTTGCAGATGAGTAGCTTGATGTGTTTTGGATGTAGTGTGACTGTCGAAACTTCGAAAGTGCCAAAAGAACGCCCTGAATTGCACACTTACTAAAAATAGTAAGTTGCCGGAATTTGATGAAACTTAGCTGGGAGCTTGTTGGAAGCACACTGACATCAACATTAGTCTCAGATTTCAATTTATTCACTTCATTTGACTTCAGATTGACCAGAGAAATACAAACCCTAATTCTCAGACTTGGCCAAAATTTCAATTTAGGCGGGCGCATCCCCAGAAAGACAGACGACAAAAAAGAGAGACAATGACAAAACAAACTAAAATCAAGCCAAAACTTCGAAACTGAGAAAAAATTAGGGGGTCCCCATTTGCAATGGGGTGATGTGTGAAAAGGGTCACAACAGATCCCAAGATCAAGTTTTCCTAATAAGAAACCACATAATGAATCCTAATATTAGTGTAAAGTGGAATAGACAAGTGCAAGAACTGATGAAGAGAGGTTTGATTCAAGAAAGTATGAGGCCTTGTGTTGTACAGTGTACCTACAACACTTGCAACAAACAAGGTAGAAGAATAGAGGTTGTGTGAAAATTCCTATGCTATCATCATGATTACTATCAAGTATAGGTTTCCATTGTTGGGCATGGTTCATATAATGGATTGTTTGAGTGAAGAATACTACTTTTGCAAGATTGACCTACAAAGTGGTTATCAATTTATCATCATATTAGAATTTGTGTAGGAGATGAGTGGAAGACAACTTTTAGAACCAAGGATGGATTGTATGAGTGGTTGGTTGTGCCTTTTGGATTGACCAATGCACAAGTACATTTATGAGGCTAATTAATAAAGTTCTAAAATCTTTCTTTTAATGTGCCAAGCTATTTTTTTTGTATTTTGACAAATGTTTGATAAATTCCAACACTGAAATGTTTCAACTATTTGTACATTTTGCAAATGTTTGACAAAATGACCACACCAATATAACAAAACTAATTCTAATAAACTTCAAAGTATGGACAATACATGGCGCTGCATAACATTGAATAATTTTTTTAATTACATCAGCAAGACCGAAATAAGAGTTACATCAGATTATTATAACAATGTACTAACCCTTGTGCAATGCTGGGCCAAATCCAAGAGTGCACTGAAATCTAAAAGAGTATGGAGTTGAAGTCTTAAAACTGATTTGGAGCCATTGCCAATAAAATCTGCTGACTCCCTACTGGTACAGCCTGTATGTTGAGTGGTAGGGCCTTGCTTTGTGGCTTATATAGGCCATGTTCAATCACTAAACTGCCTACTGTTATCCTTCAAGGTTGCAGCTACCTCAATGTCTCCAAAATTCTTGTATTAAAGGGACAACTTCCCCCGTTAACCAAATTGCTGCCTTCCAAACTAGAATGGCTAGGTACTACTAGAAATAGTATAGTTAAATTTTGCAGCTAATATATGGTATGATTAGCAAGGAAATTGGTACGAATGGCCTTAGAATGGGGGGGACCAGAAAAATATGCACTCTTCTTAATTCATTTTGTTGGTAAATATTTTTTGTCAATATTCAGGTAACTTCACAAGAGGAGTTTGATCAAACCAAGAAATGTGTTGTACCCAAACCAAATTTTTTGCTTCATCAAGGCATTTTGCATTTAAGAGTCTAAACCTTGCTAATTTGTTGTAAAACATAGTTTTGGGCAATGTCAAGCATGGAGTTTTTGTCAATAGTTTGTCAGTCAAAGTCAGTTATATTGATCAAGGCCTGAAGCAGAGACTCAAAATGTAGATTTTCACGATGGAGGAGCATCTTAGACGACATTTCATATTGCAGACGGTCATTTCAATGATCGAAACAGAGTTTTTAAAGATCAAATCAGGGAGATTTCTCAGAGGAAAAGCCCAAAAGCGCAAGTATAGCTCAGGGGCGCCCAGTTTATTGGAGGTCAAGATTCTGGTTAAAGTGCTCAAGCATCCAGTCAATCTCTTCAGAACTAGTCTGGCTATCCGTCGAGCTATCCAGCGAAGCATTCCGAGAACCACAGCTCCGGTTATCAGTGACAAAAGTCAAAATCCCTAAATTTTAGGAGATAAGAAATTTGTCTTTTTCAGGCAAAAGCGCGCCTCTAGCCTGAGGGCGCCCATCTCAAAGCAGGGGTAAAACTTGTCAGTTTCGATGCCGGTTGCAATCAATCCGTTCACAACTGGTCTGCTTATCCGATGAGATATCAAGTGCAGTCATCCGACTCTCAGAGTTCAGGCGGCAGTCGTCCAAAGATCAGCTTAAAATGGAGTTTTCACATTTCTGAGCTTCTCCGTTTATGCCCAGTGCAAGTACAAGCCAGGGGCGCTGGCTTAAAGGACCCTCCAGATGCCAATATTTGCAGACAGAGTCTTCACAACATCAGTAATATACTAGCCTAGCTCCGCAACGCATCATTCAGCTTGTCGATCCGACGTTCCTGGTGATCGTGGCGGAGATTCTACCGAGCACGTAATTTTACGGGCGGACCAACAAATGGTTTTAGTGCATTTTCATAGTCTTAAGGCGCCTAGCCTTCAGGCTGGTCAGATGAGCCCGTTCGCGTTCGAAGTCTTCACGACTATTGAGCGTAATCAATTTATCTTCCCAACGAGCATAGCCGTCAGCCTTCAGCATTTGGCAGTCGCTCGTGCGTGCGAGGTCTTTAGTGTAATACTGTAAAGAGAAGACGTTCAAAAATGGCTAAGTCTGGGAGCGGTAATTTTATTTAAAATACG
>VDFB02050632.1:0-20512 GCA_007258455.2 Sequoia sempervirens | reverse complement strand
CAAATAGCATATCCCATTCAAATCACCATAATGGGGGCTAGTGAACCTTGATTTCAATGTTGTCTGTTGTGTTGGATTTGTAGTTCCATCCCTGATCATATCCAATGTTTATTGATAGATGGTTTTGTGATCTAATAACCCTATTGTAATCATTCCCATCACAAATCCTAGCAATTCAATGTGATCAGATTGATACCTTGATTCCACCTCCATAAAGCAAGAGGAATTAAGGGGGAATACGTCTACCCTCGAACTTGGTTCTTCATAGAAGTTTACATGTTTATTTGAAATCATAAGGTGATTTTTGAATAGCTAAAAAAATAGTTTTATAGGATGTGATTCCCAACGTTGTGGTTTTCTAGATGACTACATTGAGGGCTTCATTCTCCCGTTTAAAAATGAATCATGATATCCATATGAGTATCCTTTTTATGTAGTATTATTTACTTTCAATACTTTAGCTTGCATATGCATGTAGTGTTATATGACCGCTAAAGTGGGACCTAAATGTAGCATAGAAAATTGCACTCCCTTGTAGGTGATAGTACAATTTCATGCTTAGTATGGACCTATTTTAGTGACCCTTGTATTCATGCATTTTCAACATCTCCTAGATAGGCCCTAATTCCCTTTATTATGCATTTTGAGGCCTACTTTTATCATTTTTTCGATAAACTGTAAGCATTGAATAAATGTAACCAATTGTTATTTTGCTCTCGACACTCAATGTCTTGGAAATTTGGGCTAGGATCCATATTCCCATGGGAATATGGGTCCCCCTGCTTAGCCAGGACCCAACTTCTAATGTGTTGTCGGTGGTATTTTAACATTCAAATTTCAAATTTCAAACGTCAACTTTTAAGATCGAATTTTTAGGAAATTAGAGAAATGCCATAAATAACTAGTTTTTTCACCATTTCAAAACTAGAACATAAGAGATAGCATTCAAGCAAGAAAAATTTGGCACTACAAAAATCATTCTAAACACCTCAATTTAAAATCCTTAGATTGATTGGCTCACCTTTCAGGTTGCAAGTCAATCTCATATCCTAGTTGATCTTGAATTTAAATGATAATCCAGGGGCTTGTGGAGAAGCCCATGAAATTCTAAGGTGAAGTCATAGGATTTCACTTTTCCACCTTATCACTCGCTAGTACATAATAGAAATAAACCACCAATTTCTATTATTTGAAAAGTACTTGCTAGTACATAACACATTTAAACCACCAAAATTTTATTATTTGAAAAGTAATTGTATTTATTGAATGATGTGAGGCCCCAAAAATGATTCAAACCTCCTCAACCAATCAAATTGGCAATAATTAATTTTTCAAATTATTTTTATTAAAAAAAATTCATCTTAACCATTGATAAGATTTGAAAACACAAATATTCATCTCATAGTAAAAAATTCTCACATTTCATTCGTTAACACGTACACAAACTATTCACCTTGTTAACTGATTTGGAATGCAATAGTTCTTGCCTATTGGTAGGTAATAAAAATGGTAGGGGAGGACTTAAGGAATATATAATTAAAGGAAGGTTTAATTTAACACTAGCCACCCGCATGCCAGCTAACAATGAAAAATCCTAATTTCTCACAAGGTGTCACCCTAAATTTTTTTATCTTATGCTTGTTATTTGCATTTTCTTATGGCCTACCCTTGTGCAGGTTGGGACAATGACCAAGAACAAATTAAGGTTTCTAGAGACTAAGGGAACTAGAAATTATAGAGTCTATCAACCTTTTAAATTCCCTTCCCAATAGAAATATTAAACATGTCTATTGTGAGGGAAATCATGTGGCAATTTTTTCACTAATTAAAGGTAGTCTACAAAAATTACATGAGTTGGAAAGGGGAAATGTAGCTTCTAAGGGAAGCTATCACCACCATTAATAATCATTTCCCTTGTAATCAATGACATGATATATCCCCTACCCTAAGACCATCTTTGATGGGGTAAGGATTTATATGATACTCAATGATGAGTTATGGTTCATCAAAAAGGTTCTTCAAGCCCTCCTAAGGGATTCCATCACAATATAAAATTAAATTTTGGATTGAGTGTAACATTGTATCCACCTACTACAAGGTAGAATATTGTCTTTTGGATTGTTATGTTATCTCAAGGCTTATTATTCATGGGTAGAGATAAGAATTAAGTGGATACTATCTCTTATGGGTAAGCTACATGGAATGCAACTTTACGAGGGATCCTAAGAAAAGATGGTCTAACCATTTAATACATAGAGAGAATCAAAAGGCATGCCCCCACAATAACTATTAAATTTCTTTATAAATAGGGACTTGTGGGTGGTAAAAATAAAAGGTGTTGAAGTTGATATTTTTAAAAACCTCATTGCTCAAGTTGCTTGTCTTTCTACCAAGGGAATGAAAATCTTCAAAAATAGGAGAAATAAAGAGGAGACTCTCATTTATTTCTTGATAAATGGTGAAAAAGTGAAGATAATCCATAATGAATTTACTTGGTCTTCACTAATGTGCGATTGGGATGACTACAATTAATTAGGTATGTTACTTTTGAAGGTAGGTTTCACTCTATGTTTTCCTTTCATTTAACTCTTTTTGATCCATTTTTATCACTCTTATCTTGTTAACTTATCATTTCATCTATTATCCTCTCTTAAGCATTCTATATTAGAGTTTAAACGTGCAGTGGTTTTGCTACCCTAAATTAATCCTTGATTCTATTACTTGTTAATCATGCCCTTGCTTTGAAGCCTTTCCATTATTTAACCCTTGTTAACTTGCCTTTGAGTATCCTCTCCCCTGACAAGCCTTCACGCAAAAAACATAAACCTACCCAAGATTGGTTACTCTATCCAAAGCCTCCCCCTTTGACTCCCCTATCCACACTTGACTCTGATTTAGTTGATTCTTGGGAGACAAACCTAAGTAGGGTGCTTCCTCAAGTACTCGTAAGAAAGGAAAATGATTTATGTGGAGGTTTTCGACTCTCAAAGAGAAGACGAGGTTATCTAATTTCTTGTGTCAATAGAAAAAAATGTAGGAAAAAGAGGGATTTTCTTGTTGCTCTAGAAGGGTGACAAATGTTTTATCCTTGAAACCTCATGCCCAACATCATCCATTGATGAGGTGTTTTTTATGGTTACCATGATTTGAGAAAAGCTTATTGAATTATATAAGGAAACAATCGACCACATAAAATGTTGAGATGGTTTCATTCATAATTCAATAAAGTGAGTTTCAAAAACATCTATGTTGGTAAAGAGATTGGAGGGAGGTGTGGGAGGAGCAAGGAAGACCTCTCCCCTATAGGAATGCAAAAAAAATAATGCCAATTAATGGGAAAACAAGGAATAAATGAACTCACTTAAGGCTAAAATCATTATGTGGGATACATGGTGGCTAGTATGTTGAAAGATATTCTCAACATTAAGATAGGAATATAATAGAACAACCATCCAAAGCACTACCAAAAGTATCAAACTTATGTACAAAAAAATCAACCCTCAAAATGACCCATGTGATCTTGCTCCTAACACTAGACAAAGAAGCCAAAAGGCCAAAGATGTTGTGCATGGGGTTTGTTGAGGATATAGGTTACTAATTGAAGACCTTCCAAAAAAATGAGAAGATACTACATTATTTAATCTTTGAAGTTTTCTTTGTTTTATTTTATGATCTAATGTTATTTTTAATTATCAATAATTTTGAATCTTAAATATTTCTCGTATCGTTAGGCAATACTATTGCAATGAGTTTTGTTTTTCTTAATTAATTAGTTATTAATAAGTTAGCTTTCAACCAATCAAAAACAATAATTTTTTTTGAAAGAAAATAAAATTCAATTTTATAAAGTGAACTTGCAAAATATTTAATTTTATATATTATAAAAATTATTTTTCATTATGATTGACTAAAAAATTTTATGTGTTATTGATGGATTTTTAGGAAATATGAAAATTAACTATTATTTTCCCTGAAAGTTGAACTGAGAGTTGGAAGATAAAACGGGGAATCTACATTATGGAGACAAAAATGGCACTACTTTTTACGTACATACTGTAATTTTCAGATAATTGCTTGATGTGGAGCGAAATTGAAGCACTTCGTAGAATGTTCGAAGGAGTCTTATCTGCCTCCCAACTCACACTCTTGGCACGGATCTGCTATATTGGTGGAAGACATTCATTGCAATTAACTGCAATTGTGGATAAAAAGACCACAATTACTCCACGCAAAGACCCTTTCAGAAAATGGATAAAAGGACCCTTTCAGAAAATGGTATCGATTTATTCCAAAACTTTCGGAACGGATCTGCACCGTTCCATACCTCGTGCAGCACAAAAACCCTTGGGGACCCATTCTACCGTATAGAAATTAAGGAATTCTAGAGTAAGTTTCGCATTAAATAAAGACAATTTTACGCCGGATTTGGCCAAAACCATCGCATACCGTTTACTTTTCCTAAGCGGATAACTGAATCCACGTATCATCCAGACTGAGCTGCCCATTGTTAAAATTTTGACAAGTCAAAACCAGGGATGCCAAGCTATTATTCCATGTGTGCTCAACCAGTTGTTACACATGTCGTTGGACTTGCAAAAGGGAGGCTGCCTTTCCTAAAATTCAAACCAGTTTTTTATTCATCAGTGTTGTGCAAAGGAGATCTAACAGCAACAAAAATGCCAAGCGCTACTGCAGCTCAGGTTATTACATGGAAAGGTAAGTTGAAAGCTGCTCTTTCCATTCCATTGTCATGTTTTTTGTTGTCTATGAGGATTGGGGATTTGTAGGTTGGTGTCATTGTCAATTAGATTTGAATACCAAAGGTTTATCTCTTTTAAGCAAATCATTTTTTTTCTGTGAGCAGCTGCCGTTGCATGGGCAGCAGGAGAGCCCCTTAAGATTGAACAAGTCCAAGTCGCACCTCCGCAGGCAATGGAAGTCAGGATCAAAATCTGTTACACTTCCTGGTGTCGCACAGACCTTGTTTTCTGGCAAGCAAAGGTCAGTGCCTCCATTAACTATCAACAAGCTAAGATTTTCTTCCTTCTAAAACTAGCTGGTGATCTTCTCTATTGCAGGGCCAAACTCCTATTTTTCCACGCATCTTTGGACATGAAGCAGCTGGGTAAGCTCCCTTTTGCCAATTTATTAAACCTATCTCTAGAAAAAACTAGATTACTACATGTGAATCAATTTCGGAAAAATATAGCGAACAGAGTAACATATATTACCAAATTTTCAAAGATAATGTCAATTGGGGTGTATAATTGGACCTGATCCACCCGAGAAGGGCTTATCAATCAAGCCTGTTTACATATTTTTCAAAATATAGTATATCATCATGTACTGATAAATAATTGTGAATGCAGAGTGGTAGAAAGTGTGGGAGAAGGGGTAACTGATATGGAGGAGGGAGACCATGTACTGCCCGTATTTACAGGGGAATGCGGAGATTGCAGGCACTGCAAATCAGAAGAAAGCAATATGTGTGATCTGCTGAGGATTAACACAGACCGAGGGGTTATGATTAGTGATGGCAAGTCAAGGTTCTCTATCAGGGGACAGCCCATTTACCACTTCCTGGGGACATCCACATTCAGTGAATACACCGTTGCACATGTTGGCTGTGTTGCGAAAATAAATCCTGCAGCTCCTCTCAGCAAAACCTGTATTCTGAGCTGCGGTGTTTCTACAGGTCAGTTCAACATTTTTAATCAATTGATATCACAAGTATTGTGGGTATTTTTCAATTTTTATTATGGATGTACTTAAATTTCTGCTTGAAATCAGGGATGGGAGCTACATTGAATGTGGCTAAACCTAAGAAGGGTTCAACCGTAGCCATATTTGGTCTTGGAGGTGTTGGGCTTGCGGTAAAGAGTTAATTGACTAGGATTGAAAATTGATTTTGGTATAGATTATAGATATGCAATATGCAGACATATAATTATGTATATGAGCGAACTGTGATAGATTGAAATCTCTCATTTGATTGTTACTTTTTGTTTTGTTAAGGCTGCTGAAGGGGCAAGAATCGCTGGAGCTTCCCGGATCATAGGCATCGATTTAATCCCTGGAAGATTTCAAAAAGGTGCGATGTACATTGATTTCGATTAAACAGCACGTACATTGTGATCAATATGTTGGTTGTTTATGTGGGAGTGGTTTCCAATAAACAACTGGTAAATTGACCACAGTATGCCGCTGTTTATCTCGAAAGCATCGATACTTAGTTTAATTGAAGAAATCTTCTTTTATATATGTTGTACTCTCTTCTCTAACAAGTTCTTGTTGTCAATCTTTGCTTTCCTTTTTTTTCAGCAAAAGAGTTTGGTGTAACAGAATATATAAACCCAAAAGACCATCAGAAACCTGTTCAAGAGGTTCGTTTAGCTCATGTTTCGCTCTGTTTTAATGGCACACTATATGGCCTTACTCAATTTTCGCAGTGTAATTTTATATTCTAATCTTTTATGCTTTTCCACCGTTGTTTGGATCTTGTTCTTTTGTTATATTTAAATGCAAAAATATTGATGAGTTTCATCTTTTTAATTCAGGTAATTGCAGAAAGAACTGATGGAGGAGCAGACTACAGTGTGGAATGCACGGGGAATATCAATGCAATGATCCAGGCGTTTGAATGTGTTCACGATGTATATACTTCTTCCATATATTATGGAATGCTCTTTTTTTCTATTAAAACAGAGCTATAATGTGACTGTTTAAACTCTTCTGTTTGCATATGCTTAAATGCTGCACTACCTGACTTGAATTAATCTTTGTTTTGGATTTAAGGGGTGGGGCGTGGCAGTTTTAGTAGGAGTGCCTCATTCAGAAGCAGCTTTCACAACTAGTCCTATCAACTTCCTCAATGAGAAAACATTAAAAGGAACATTCTTTGGGAACTATAAGCCCAAGTCAGATCTGCCAGACCTAGTGGAAAAGTATCTGAGTAAGGTACAAATTTATTTACTCCTTTTGTGATTTTATACAATTTGCTATTATGAAGCCTACAAACACCTTTTTATATAATTAAAGATTTGAATTTTTTAATGATGAATCCATGACTCTGACTGGAAATCAATAGAATCAGAAAAATTTGAATTAATTGTGTCATGATTTTTAATGTTTACCTGTTTCCTTATACACACTGGTTTTTCCTTGCAGGAGCTTGAGCTGGAGAAGTTTATTACTCACGAAATCTCCTTTGCTGAGATTAACAAGGCGTCTGAATACATGATGCAAGGAGAGAGCCTGAGATGTGTAATTAAACTGGAAAACTAGATGGTGAAGGAGATTTAAGAAGTTGGGAAGGTTTCCGACAGATGTCAATCGTTGGAAGACATTGGAGGCTTTTTGCAGATGACAGTAAAAGTAAAATAAAACCAGCTAGAGTGATTTGAGTTTATTGTATAGGATTTAAATAAAAACCTGGCATCATTAGGTGCAGAAGTGAGGTATTGAATCAAAAGTTAAAACATCCTAAATAAAATAATAGGATTATATTTCTCTGCCATAAAGGGCGATAGGCATGATTGAGACATAATTGGAAATAACATCACGACATCTCAACATGGAAATTGGGTAGACATGTGGATTCGTTGGCAACATCGATGCTTAGTGATATCTTTTCATCATTATTAAGAAGTCGGGCAAAAAAATATACGAAGCAAATGATTTTGGCAACTGAACTACTTCATTTTGATCATGCTTTGGGTTAATGCGCGGTGATTATGATATGTGATCTAAGTACTTGACATCATTTCTGGGTTGGCATCATGCACGACATTCAGGCAGAGTAATTAACACAAGTATTGGCAGTGACACTTGGCGAGCTTAATATTCATTCTTGATGGTTGGGTTTTCACAACTTCATCGGAGCTTGGTTAACTGCTTATTGTGGGTGAGTTATAGCTATGCAAAGGTCTGGAGGAGTGCTCAAGTTCATGGTGTGTATGTCCCCTAAGACATTGATGACCATAGGAGTCGATACTCTAATTCACCTGGATAACTCAATGCATCAAATGGCATTTTGTTGGGTCATCATAGATCATTGTCTCAAGGGTCAACTCAAAAAACATGACCCTCTCATCTTGGTCGCCGTCAAACGGTTTCAGGGAAAAGTTTTCAAGAATGGTGAGTCCTTTTGGGTTGAAGACAACAATCACATCTCATTTCCTAGTTGTCCTGCTTGATATTCACATGGCAAAGAAGGATGTGGTGGCACTATTAAAAAGGCTCTTATCTATAGATTATTTGGTCGGATTGGAGGAGATTCTCCTCATCACCATCTCTGGCACGAGGGTGTCGTAGCCAAAAGAAATGGCTCAATTCTATGTGCTCAAGGAGGTAGTGTGTGGTAAATACAATTTTCTTCATTTTGGATTTGAAGGGCATGGCCTTGGTGGAGCACAAACAAATTTTTGCGGTTGGTGTTGATTATATATAGAGGGTGTTCCAATTGCAATTGTCTTTTGGGGAGAAATGGGTCCCGAACTTCAAATCCTTCGCACTAGCTAATGGCTTCCTTGGTGTTGCGGGGTCTTCCTAAAATGTTTGGGTATATTTTTGGTTTATGCATTGTGTTAGGTGGTTCAAAAAATAGGCTATATGTTGGTTGGTTGTTTGTTGTCAGATATAGTATGCTTGTATGTAATTTCCAATGTATATAGTTAATGTCACCTTGGCTTTGGTTAGCAAGTTTGTTCTTGGCATTCAGTATGGCCTGTGGCACTTTGTATGGGGAAGAAAAGAAAAACTTGTCTCTGGTGGGTTATCTCTAACAGGTCTCTGCATTTTGCCACCTGCATAGTAGATGCTTGTATCTTTTTGCAATTTACTAATATAAATCCTCTTACATATAAAAGAATAAAATATTAATATAATAATATATATTATTATAATATATTAATATTAATCTAATAATATAATAATATAATAATATTAATATATATTAAAAAAAATAAAAAATGTCAAAGCAAAGCAGGCCGCAAATGGATGATTTGGTGGACAATTCACACATAAAACAATAGGAAAAGATCTAAAAGGGTGATGATATTGGTGATTGGGATTTGACACTTGTGATTGACATTTCAGAGGATGCAGTTGAGGACCATGAGTTGCTAACCAATTCAACCATAATATGTAGATTGATCGAACCAAAACTCTGTCATGAGCGTATCCTACATTGGAGGGCTAAGCATTGGAAAGCCCAACATGTTGTAAATTTTATGCCCAATGATTTTTTTATAACTGTTTCTCTTGTTGAGGAGGACCATGAGGGTGTCAAGTGCAAGGTGGGCTTCAGAAGATTGATAATTTTCCATTTTACATGTAGAAGTGGATTTCGAGATTTAATCCATGGAAATTTGAACCCTACAAGGAACCTATGTGGATAAGATTAAACAATTTCCTGCTTGAATTATGGTCAGAAGAATTCCTACAGAAGATTGGTAGATCATTGGGTACCCTAATTGATATAGATGTTGACCTTTTGGAAAATAATTCTTCCCTATATGAGGGGCAGGTGTACGTGGTAGCAATTTCTCCAATCCCTTCCATACATTATTCTCGTGATTCAATGAATTGGAATGGCTAAAATGTTGATATTGGAAGAAAGGAAACTTACTATTTAATTTGCAAGTTTTAGCGATCCGCTACGACAAATTGCCTCAAGAACGAAGAGAAGGTGGTGTAGAGCAAAGGGAGGCAGCACGAAGGTCTGTAGCAAGGCAGCCGAAGGATTCCACAAGCGTCCTCCAATACTTTTCCCATCCACGGAATGCCTAAGATGGCCTTTGTATCCACTGGGGGCTCAGCTACGACAAACCAATAATCCAGCTGGCTCAAAGGAGGGTCCAAGGAAAGAATATGATGTTGCCCCTCAAGTGGCTAACACCGCGCCAAACAACCAACCTATGAATGATGTTGCTCCTATGTTTGTTATCATGCCTGAGGACGAATCGGCAGTAGATCACATCCACATGAATCCGTAATTTGAGGGATGAGGCATACATGTATGAGTTAGACCATAGATCCTAGAAGTATCTCTCAATCTGTTCTACAACTCAAATGCACATTGATGTGGACCAAAAAAATGAAAAAACAATTAAGAAAATCAAAGCAAAGAGATGGCAAAGGAGAAAGGGTAGATCACCGCCAGTCAAGGAATTTTGATGAGTATTATGAGTGAACCCTCCCTTCGGAAACGTATGAAGATCATCTGATGGAATGTTAGGGCTTAAATGCCCCTAAAAAGATGCTTGCAAAGTGTCGAGCAGAAGTAGGAATGATAGATATTTTCATTATTCTACAAGAAACCAACATGGGGTTTGTGATCGTATCCGCTGTACGCTCCTTGGATAATAGGTGGGTCTCAAAACACTTGGATGCTTTGGGGTCTCAGAGGTGGCCTTGGGGTGGTGTGGCGTAGCTGCAATGTTGATGTTTGTCTGCACTCTGGAGATACCAATTGGATGATGCTAAAGGTACTTTGTCTTTAATATTCTTTGAAAATTTTCCGAGTTAATGTTTACGACCCAACAAAAAACCAAGATAAACTGCATTTGTGGAGCAATTTGCAATCTATAGTAGAAAGTAATCAAGATGGAAAGGTGATTTTGGGGGGCGATTTTAATGCCATTTTGAGATTAGAAGAGAAAAGCGGAGGGCTACCATTGGAGTCACAAGCAATGAAGGATTTTTAAATTTTGTGGAAATTACAGGCTTGAATGAAGTTCCGATAAAAATGGTTCACACATCTGGACCAATCATCGTTCTGGCTTCACCAATATATCGGAGAAACTTGACCAATTTTTCTTCAATGACAATTGTCTCTCCTCCCCTTCTGATCTTTTTGCCCGCATTTTACCAATTTCGGGCTCTGACCATTATCCGGCGGAACTAAGCATAAGCTCTGCCTTGGGGCCAATAAGTAGCTTGTTCAAGTTTGAAAAAATGTGGCTGCGTAGGCCTGATTTGATACCACTCATGGAGTATTGGGTTTCTTTGAATATTATCAATTGCCTCCTCAAAACCCATACCCTTAGTTGGTCTATGTATAAGTTAACTATGGAGTCTATTAAAACCTTTTAAATTCCCTTCCCAATAGAAAGATTAAACACATGCCTATTGTGAGGGGCCTATTGTGAGGGGAATCATATGGCAATTTTTTCGCTGACTAGAGGGTTGGACCATCAACAAAGATTACACAAGTTGAAAAGGGGAAATTTAGCTTCTAAGGAAATCTATCACCACCATTAATAATGATTTTCCCTTGTAATCAATAACATGATATATCCCATACCCTTACCATCCTTTATGGGGTAAGGATTTATATGATACTCAATGATAAGTTGTTTGGTTCATCAAAAATGTTCTTCAAGCCATCCTAAGGGATTCCATTGCAACATAAAATTAAAGTTTAGATTGATTGTAACATTGCATGCCACCTATTATAAGGTAGAAGATTGCCTTTTTTATTGCTAAGTTATCTCAACGCTTATTATTCATGGGTAGAGATAAGAATCAAGTGGATCCTAGCTCTTATGAGTTAGCTACATGGAATGCAACTTTATGAAGGATCCTAAGAAAAAGTGAGCTAACCAAATACATAGAGAGAATCAAAGGGCATGACCCCACAATTATTATTTTTTTTTTTTCAAAAATAGGGACTTGCGGGTGATTAAAATAAAAGGTGTTTCAAAGTTAATGTTTCTAATAAGCTCATTGCTTAAGTTGTTTTTCTTTCTACTGAGGGAATGGAAATATTCAAAGATAGAAGAAATAAAGAGGAGACTTTCATTTATTTCTCGAGAAATGGTGAACAAGTGAAGAGAATCCATAATTGATTTACTAGGTCTTCATTGATGTCTCATTAGGATGAAGTTGTCCTACAATTAATTAGGTATGGTACCTTTGAAGGGAGGTTTCACTCTATGTTTTCCTTTCATTTAAGTCTTATTGAGTCATTTCTATCATTTGTATCTTGTTAACTTATCATTTTATCTATTATCCTCTCCTATGCATTCGATGTTAG
This sequence comes from Sequoia sempervirens, assembly GCA_007258455.2. NCBI lineage: Eukaryota > Viridiplantae > Streptophyta > Pinopsida > Cupressales > Cupressaceae > Sequoia > Sequoia sempervirens. The sequence goes on along the minus strand of VDFB02050632.1, from coordinate 8,475 downwards.
AGTTTAAATGTACAATGGTTTTGCTACTCTACATCAGTGCTTGATTCTATTGCTTGTTAATCAAGCCCTTTCTTTGAAGCATTTCCATTATTTAACCCTTGTTAACTTGCCTTTGAGCATCATCTCCCTTAACTTGCCCCCACTCAAAAAACATAAACCTACCCAAGTTGGTTACTCTATCCAAATCCCCCCCCACCTTTAGCTCCCCTATCCCCACTTGACTCCAGTTTGGTTGATGCTTGGAAGACAAACCTAAGTAAGGTGATTCCTCAAATATTCGTAAGAAGGGAAAATTATTTATGTGGAGGATTTGGATTCTCAAAGAGAAGATGGCATTTACCCTATTTCTTGTGTGAATAGCACAAAATGTAGAAAGAGAAAGGAGGGTTTTCTTATTGCTCCACAACTTGATAAGGGTGATAAATGTTTTATCCTTGAAATCTCATGCCCAACATCATCTATTGAGGAGGTGTTTTTTATGGTTACCATGATTGGAGAAAAGCTTATTGAATTATATAAGTATTAAATAATCAACCACATAAAATGTTGAGATGGTTTCATTCACAATTCAATAAAGTGAGTTTCAAAAACATCTATATTGGTGAAGAGATTGGAGGGAGGCGAGGGAGGAGTAGGGAAGACCTCACTCCTAGAGGAATGGAAAAAATAATGCTAATAAATGGGAAAACAAGGAATAGAGAACTCACTTAAGGCTTATATCATTATGTAGGATATAGGGTGGTCAGTATGTTGAAAGATATTTTCAACATCAAGATAGGAATATAATAGAAGGACCATGCAAAACACTAACAAAAGTATCACTTATATACAAAAAAATCTACCCTCAAGTGATCCATGTTGATCTTGCTCCTAAGACTAGACAAAGAAGTCAAAAGGTCAAAGATGTGCATTAGATGCGTTGAGATTGTGGATTGCTAATTGAAAACCTTCTGAAAAAAAATGAAAAAATACGATTCACAATCTTTAAATTTTTTTGTTTTATTTTATGACCTAATATTATTTCTAATTATCAATAATTTTAACTCTTAAATATTTCTCCAATATTAGAAATAACTTCGACTATTGTTTATTTGTTGTTTTACTATTTCATAAGCAAGAAAAACAACCATTTCAAAAACCTCTTTTTATCTTTAATCGCAACATTCACTCTTCAAAACCACCTCTTTTTATCTTTCATAGATATATAAACTTCACTGTTACAAATATATGTGATTTATTTTTAGAGAAAAGGACACAATGTAGAATGGTATCAAATAATAATATTCAAAATACTACAGTAAAGAAATTAAAGAATTCTAGAGGAAGTTTCGCATTCAATCAAGACAATTGTACGACGGATTTAGCCAAAAACATCGCATAGCGTTTACTTTTCCTAAGCGGATAACTAAATCCACGTATCATCCAGAATAAGCTGCCCATTGTTTAAAATTCGACAAATCAAAACTAGGGATGCCAAGCTATTCCATCTGTGCTCAATCAGCTGTTACAGATGTCGTTGGACTTGCAAACTATTGCCTTTATAAGGGAGGCTGTGTTTCCTAAAATTCAAATCAGTTTTATATTCATTAGATTTGTGCAAAGGAGATCTAACAACAAAAAAAATGCCAAGCGCTACTGCAGGTCAGGTTATTACATGCAAAGGTAAGTTGAGAGCTGCTCTTTCCATTCCATTTGGTCATGTTTTTTTTGTTGTCTATGAGGATTGGGGATTTGTAGGTTGGTGTCATTGTCAATTTAATTTGAATACTAAAGGTTTATCTTTTTTAAGCAAATCAAATTTTGTTCTGTGAGCAGTTGTTGTTGCATGGGCAGCAGGGGAGCCCCTTAAGATTGAACAAGTCCAAGTCGCACCTCCGCAGACAATGGAAGTCAGGATCAAAATCTGTTACACTTCCTTATGTCGCACAGACCTTGTTTTCTGGCAAGCAAAGGTCAGTGCCTCCATTAACTATCAACAACCTACGAATTTCTTCCTTCTAAAACTAACTCGTGCTCCTCTCCATTGCAGGGCCAAACCCCTATTTTTCCACGCATCTTTGGACATGAAGCAACTGGGTAGGCTCCCTTTCCCAATTTATTAAATCCATCTCTAGAACAAACTAGAATACTATATCTGAATCAATTTCGGAAAAAATAGAGCTAATAGAGAAGCATATATTACCAAGTTTTAAAACATAATGTCAATTGGGGTTTAAGTATATGTATAATTGGGACTGATCCAGCTGAGAAGGGCTTACCAATCAGGCATGTTTACATATTTTTAAAATATATTATATCATGATGTACTGATATATAGTTGTGAATGCAGAGTGGTAGAAAGTGTGGGGGAAGGGGTGACTGATATGAAGGAGGGAGACCATGTACTGCCTGTATTTACAGGGGAATGCGGAGATTGCAGGCACTGCAAATCAGAAGAAAGCAATATGTGTGACCTGCTAAGGATTAACACAGACCGAGGGGTTATGATTAGTGATGGCAAGTCAAGGTTCTCTATCAGGGGACAACCCATTTATCACTTCCTGGGGACATCCACATTCAATGAATACACTGTTGCACATGTTGGCTGTGTTGCAAGAATAAATCCTGCAGCTCCTCTCAGCAAAACCTGCATTCTGAGCTGTGGTGTTTCCACAGGTCAGTTAACACAAGTATTGTGGGTATTGTTCAAAGTTTATTATGGATGCACTTAAACTTCTTTGGTAGGAAATCAGGGATGGAGCTACATTGAATGTGGCCAAAACCCAAGAAGGGTTCCAACTGGGTAGTAATATTTGGTCTTGGGAGGTGCTGGACTTGGTGGTAAGCAACTAATTGATTAGGATTGAAAATTGATTTTGGGATAGATTTTATGATATGTAATATGCAGACATATAACAAATGTATATGAGCGAACCGTGATAGATTGGAAATCTCTCATTTGATTGTTACTTGCTCGTTAAGGCCGCTGAAGGGCAGAATCGCTGGAGCTTCCCGATTATAGGCATCGATTTAATCCCCAAGATTTGGAAAGGTGCTAACTGCATTGATTTGGAAAGAATTAAACAGCAGGTACATTGTGATCAACATGTTGGTTGTTTATGTGGGAGTGGTTTCCAATAAACAACTGGTAAATTGACCACAATATGCCCGCTGGTTACCTCGAAAGCATCGATACTTGGTTTAATTAAAGAAATCGGGCTTTTACCTATGTTCTACTCTCTTCTCTAACAAGTTCTTGTTGTCAATCTTTTCTTCTTTCTTTTTCAGCAAAAGAGTTTGGTGTAACAGAATATATAAACCCAAAAGACCATCAGAAACCTGTTCAAGAGGTTCGTTTAGCTCATGCTTCTCTGTGCTTTAATGACACACTATATGGCCTTTTACTCAATTTTCAGTATAATGCTATAATCTTATCTCTTTATGCTTTCGGCCGTAGTATGGGTTGTATGGATCTTGTAAAATATTGATGAATTTGTCCCTTTCTATTTAATTCAAGTAATTGCAGAAAGAACTGATGGAGGAGCAGACGGGGGAATATTAACGCAATGATCCAGGCACTTCAATGTGCTCACGATGTATGTACTCCTCCCATGTATAACGAAAATGCTCTCTTTCTATTGAAACAGAGCAGTAATTTGACTGTTTAAACTCGTGTTTGCATATGCTTAAATGCTGCACTGGCTGACTTGAATTAATCTTTGTTTTTGATTTAAGGGTGGGCGTGGCAGCTCTTTCTTTTAGTAGGAGTGCCCTATCTCAGATGCAGCCACAACTAGTCCTCCTAACTTCCCTCAATGAGAAACATTAAAAGGAATATCTTTGGGAACTATAAGCCCAAGTCAGATCTGCTGGCAGGGCCTAGTGTGGAAAAGTATCTCAGTAAGGTAATTTTATATACTCCCTTTATGACTTTATACAAATTCTGTTTCTTATGAAGTTCACAAAACCTTGTATATAATTAAAGCTTTGAATTTCCCTTTGCGACGAATCCATGACTTGACTGGAAATCAATAGAATCAGAAAAATTTGAATTAATTGTGTCATGATTTTAATGTTCACCTGTTTCTTATACACACTGGTATTTTCAGGAGCTTGAACTGGAGAAGTTCATTACTCACGAAATCTCCTTTGCTGAGATCAACAAGGCGTTTGAATACATGATGCAAGGAGAGAGCCTGAGATGTGTAATTAAACTGGAAAACTAGATGGTGAAGAAGATTTTAGTTGTGCGGAAGGTTTTTGCTTACTCATAGATGTCAATCATTGGAAGACTTTGGAGGCGTTTTGCAGATGACAGTAAAATAAAACCAGCTAGAGTGATTTGAGTTTATTGTATAGGATTTAAATAGAACCTGGCATCATTAGGTGCAGAAGTGAGGTATTTAATCAAAATTAAAAACATGCAAATAAACTATTAGGATTTGATTTCTCTGCCATCAGGAATGTTTTTTCTTTTATAGAAAATTAAATTACTTTTGTTTAAAGTATTTAAGCATGAATTTCAGAGCACTAAGGAAAAATAAACAAAGCATTAAGTTATGTACACTAAAAGTTTGTTAGAAAAGAAGAAAACAAATGCCAGGAAAAATACAGTACGCAGTTTTCAGATAAAATAAAACCAGAAATACTATACGAAATTGTTATAAAACACCACGGAGAGGCAGAGAATGAAACTGTTGTAATCACACTGAAACTGCAGCGAATATCATATACTTTATTGGCAAAATGCTAAATATAAACAAAACGATGAAAACTGTCCCAACTTAAAAAAACAGTTACGTTGGGAAACTGTCCCAACCAAAAAACAGTTACAAACAGATTTTTTACGCCGAAGGCGTATCCTAATTGAAGTGAGCAAACTCACTTTGTCATGACGGTTCAAATTATCGTAGAAGGTGCAAGACGATGGAAGTAATCTCTTGACGTTCGTTTTGGCCGAAATTTTGTAATGTTGACTGTTCGTTTTTCTTTCTGAAATTTTGTTGCCGATTTTAAGATTTTACAGAGTGAGCTCCCGTACGATGGGACAACCATTCAAATCATCATACCCGATAAAACTGCTGCAACAAACCAAAAATGAGGTCGCCAGCAGAGGATCTCCATTATCTGCCGAATCGAAACACTAACGGAAACATTTGCAAGCGTCCAAACATGCGCTGTTCCTCTGCAAGAATTGTCCAGCAGTTTCATTTTCCATCTCTATCCTTCACAAATCTCAAAACCCTTCAATCTGTTGTAATTGTCTCTGCCCTGTGGACACTCTGTTTTTAGGCTCTCAATTTTTTGACAGTACCGACGTTGTTGCTCCCTGCTTGTGCAAAATGGGGGTTTTGGTACAGGGTATGGACATCCATCAAAGCACAAAGGATAGAGAAAGTTTGTCAGATGTAATTGCAACTGCCCTGGTAGACATGTATGCAAAATTTGGAAGCATAGATGAGGCACGGAAAGTGTTTGACAAGATGCCTCAAAGAGATGTGGTCTCATCGACTGCAATGCTTGTTGGATATGCACAAAGTGGATTTGTTGAAAAGGATTTAGAAATTTCCAAGCAAATGCAATTGTCAGGTTTAAAGCCAAATTCTGCAACTCCTCCCACAGATTCTTCATGCAATCTCACAAGGATCCATAGCTCCTGCATGTATGATTATATCTATGCAGATCTCTCTGATAGCAGTGGGATTTTCTCCAAGGAGACTGCAACCCTTAACACAAGTTCAGGGGAGAGTATCAGAATCACCAATGTGGCATTTGGTTGTGGGATTAAGAGTTCAGGACCTAGTTTTACAGGTCTAGCATTCGCTGGAGCACATGGCGTGATGGGGCTGGGGAATGGGCCTATCTCATTCATTTCACAGCTTGGTAAACTTGTTGGAAACAGATTTTCTTACTGCTTGGTGGACTACACTATTTCTCCTCCACAGACAAGTTATCTTGTATTGGGGCAGACACCTTTGAGGCGTTCGTTGAAGAAATCTATGAGCTACACTCCTTTTCTGAGGAACAGATTTGCAGAGACCTTTTACTACGTTGGTATTAAGCAAGTTTTTGTTGAAGGGGTTCTTCTTCCCATCCTTCCCAGGGTTTGGAGTATTGATGCTCAGGGCAATGGGGGAACTGTCATTGATTCTGGCACCACCTTGACCTACATTGTAGAGCCTGCATACCAGATAATCCTTGCAGCATTCAGAAAGACTGTATTGTATCCAAGAGTCAGGCCTGTGCAGAGCTTTGATCTGTGCTTCAATGTCTCAGGTATTGCCAGACCCCAATTACCCAAGTTGACTATTGTTTTCAAGGGCAATGCAAGGTTTGATCCTCCTCCTTCGAACTATTTCATCAATGCTGCTGATGATGTCAAGTGCCTGGCATTTCAGGGTGTCTCTTCTCCTTCTGCTTTCTCTATTCTTGGTAATCTTTTGCAGCAGAACTTTTTTATCATGTATGATAGGGAGTTTTCTAGACTTGGGTTTGCTCATACTGATTGTTCCTCATCTTAGGGTGCACTTTTGTTTGGGATTATTGTCTTTGAAATGCCTCAGCAGAAGCAGTCCCCACTTTCCTTGCTGCTTCTGGATCATGCTCCATCGTGAAAGTTAATACTTATCCATCGTATGTTAGATTTTCAAGTGTGTGTCAACCTTAGAGTCTCAACATGGTGAATTATTTTTTAATTAATTATTGCATAATTATTTTTATCCTAAATTATTAACTTCCTAAGTTGTCATTCATCTTTGTGGGACCTCTTTGTGAGGTGGCATCCTACATGGCAGGTGATGAGATGGCATAATCCTTAGTTTGTAGGAAGTTGGATCTCACTTGGAAGATACTATTTTTTGGGGGAGATGTTGACATATATTTCCATTTTGGAGTGGAAATTGATTTGGAAATTTCCTTTGTTGACTAAAGAGTCTTTGTTTGCAAATTCTATTATGGATTGGAGTTGTATTTTAGCAGCTGACATTTATGGTGGAGTTCATGTTTGTTAAGTGGTGTGAGGTAAAGAAAGCACCTATTCTTGGTTATTGCAATTTCTATGTTGAACTTACATTGTATTTGGCAAGATGACCGTTATAGATGAGATAGGTGTTGTTGCTTTTGGAAGTTGCTATGTGCAACGTTTCATGGATTAGCAAGTTATTGTTTTTTGACACAACTTACCTCTTGAGCTTTGAAGTTGGTTTTGGAAACCATGGGAGCCTTCCTTTTCATGTTGAGCTCTATTTATATGTTGTTGCCTTAGCACATTTTATGAGACAGGTTGAAGATTTTCAGAGACGCTGTTATGCTACCGAAATTATTCCAAAATCTTGTAATAGTGTGAAAACTCCTGAAGAGCATAGCTTCGAGATTGTATTGTAACTGTTGTTGTTGCTAGTTAATACAATTGAGCTGAGTGTTTGGAGTGTGGGTTTTTTCCTGAAAGGGTTTTCCCACGTATATGTTGTGTTATGAGTTTATTTTGTTTTGAATATTTGTTTATGTGTTTTTAGATGTGCATCTGAATCTGTAAATGTTAATTGGTTTAGAATTTTTCCAACTCTCTCCTGATAGATTTAGTGTAGGAAACTGCTTTCGCCACCGTGTTCATGAAGCATAAAGGATAGAGGAACTTTGCTAGATATTATAGTAGCAACTTCCCTAGTAGATGCATGCGCGGAAGCATTAACAAGGCACGCGAACTATTTGGCATAATACTCTTGAAACATCTCATCTCATGGGTCGCGAATGATTGTAGTGGATAAAAATAAAATGGATTTGCCGAGAAGTACTTTAGAAACTTCAGCAAATGCAGCTTGGTAACCAACTCACGTAACCTTACCGCCCGTCGGAGTTTTGGTAATAGGGTATGGACATCCATCAAAAGCATCATGGAAGGAGATGATCAAAAAGCCAAGAAATATATTTTTACGTATGATTGTATACAATAAGTTAAATCATAAAAACTCTTTTGGGGAAAAAAAACGCTTAAAACCATAAGTATGGGCGATATACCTTTTCTCAAAAAAATGGAAAAAATTCAAAGCGAAAAAAAAAACATAAAAAAAATTGTAGAACAAGAGATAAAAACTATTTCAAAAAATTGAAAGGCATTTTCATAGCGCATAGAGATATAGAGAGCAAATAAAAAATAGATTTTTGTACCATATATTCATATTGCATAACCACAATAATTATTAGGATGTTGATAGATGACAAAATTCCAATTACAATATAGTTTTACAAAGTCAATTTGAAGGAAGCTATGCAAATTCGCTTCAATAGTATCGCATAACTAATAATCCATTAGGAGTAATGCCGCCAATGCATTTTGCTTCTTTGTCATGGCATTCCATGAGACCACATTTCTTGGGGTTGCATTTTTTCAAACGCTTCCATTGTTCTTGCATTACGCTACAATTTCATTATTTTTTCATATACATACCCACTAAAGCATTTTATCAAAGAGTTCACTGCCTTGCTGCTATGGCTAAA